>NW_010581632.1:713190-740221 GCF_000705375.1 Tinamus guttatus
TGCGACGCCCTGACTGCCGCGTCTGCTCCGCAGGTCTGCTGGAGATCTCTCCCGTGGAAAGAGGAGTGGTGAGCATATTCGGCGTGAAGAGCGGACTCTTCGTGGCCATGAACAGCAAAGGCAAACTCTATGGATCTGTAAGTAGCTGCCGGGCTGTGCGTGGGTAGGGGGTGAGAGGCTGCACAGCGCTGGAGCTCACCTGCTGCCCAGGGAGGCTAAGCTCACTGAGCTCCTTGTGCAAAACCCACTCCCGGCATTCCGGGCGCTTCCTTAGCTACCCCATAGAAAGTAGAGTCATTCAGCCATGGCCTCTTGTCGGGCCTAGTGGGCTCACCAGCAGAGCAGGTCCCCATGGATCACAAGCTCTCACGGCAGCCACAATCCCTATCTTCCCTATGCTGAGGTATGAACAGCTTCAGGTACTTATGGCAGTCCCTTGCCCATCTCTCAGAGGACACTTGAACTTGTGATCAGCCAGGCCCCCTATATGATTCTTTATGATATGGTAAATCGGTGCCTGCCACATGCTTAGTGATCACCCCTTGTTCATACTCTGCTTGGAGAGTCCATTCTGATGAGGATTCAGCATCTTCAGGGGTTAGGCTTATACATATACATACAAGATGGCAAGATCTATTAGGAGACAATACAGCTCTCTTTCTTTTATACTGAATCTTGGGAACAAATAGCTAGAGGCATCTTTTAAAACCCATTTGGGTTTTACAGTAACAGTGGAGGTCTTTGCCCATTTCAAGCTGTCCTTCTGCTCTTGAGTTCACCTTGGTATAAGTTGTGGTCAGCATCATTTCATCTCCAACTCCTGACCCATGGCTTTTCTATTTCATAACTCTGGTTATGTTTTTAAGGAACTTGAGCTGAGGAAAGGCCCAGCTATACCAGAGCTAACTGGCACATTTCCTCCTGACTTGAAGTATCCAGAATTATGCTGTGGCAGCAATCCTGCCACATAGCATTTTGGCTTTAATTCCAAGCTGGGCAGGATCAGCATCATTTCTTCCCAAGGTGTTATGGTGGTCCAGTGTCCTGGATAAAGTAATCCCCAGGCAGGTTGAGACTTAAAAGCCCCTTGGCTTTTGCCCAGAAACTGCCCAGATTAGGTCTTTTGTTCCTCAGCAGCTACTGCACCTGTAGCACCTGTCCCTCTCCGCACTTGCCTAAGAGCCCACGTCGCTGGGAGTGAGATGCCTTGTCACTGGTCAGCCAGCTCCTGCTTTGGGGGTGAGGCAGACTCCTCATGCAGGCCCGCGAGTATCAGTGGAGCTATGCATTTTAACACGGGAACACAGGCGCAGGCTGCCATTCATCTCTGCCCCAGTGTGTGTTCTACCCCTCTTCTCACTAACTGGAAAGGGGCATTGACCAAATGAGAGGAGCAGGAGAGCAGCCCAGAGCTCTGCCCTTGCCCCACTGTGCTGTCACCACCGTCAAAACGTGAACATAGACTTTGCTGCGGGGTGTCCTTCCTGGCGTACATGCCTGGTCTGGACAAGGGCATGATCCTTCGAGTCCCCAGTGTTGTTCGAAGCTTCGCTTGTGCGATCGTTTCAATGCTCCCGGGGCAGAGCCAGCCGCGCTGTCCTGCAGCACGTGTACTACACCCGGCTGCAAGAATATTTCCACACCTGGTGTTTAAAATTCCTTCCCGCTCATTCTCTCCTTTTCATTTCAGACCCACTTCAATGATGAGTGCAAATTCAAAGAGATTCTCCTGCCAAACAACTACAATGCTTATGAATCCAGGATTTACCCCGGGATGTACATAGCCCTGAGCAAAAATGGAAGAACAAAGAAAGGCAATAAAGTATCTCCCACAATGACAGTGACACATTTTCTTCCTAGAATTTGAGAAATCTCCCTTCAGATCTACCTCAGCACGGGGGAAGAGAGAGAACGCATTTGGGGAAAGGAAACATGGTGCACTTTTACTGCAGAGTTTTATGCAAGAGTAGGTGTAAGATATTTAAATTATTTAAATGTGTATATATTGTCACAAAAGTTATTTATAGTTGTTTTTTGTTCTTGTTTTTTTTTTTTCAATTTCTGAAAACAAAACAAACCTCCAACCCAAGGTATTTCATTTCATTGCATTAGGCAACTTCTGCTTTGTGGTTTATTTAATTCATTTTTAAGTTATCACAGGTGTGCTGCTATTACATGTTTTAAAACAAGTGAAATTCAATTCCTATATTACAATGTTTTGCACTGTTTGTGTGTTGTACAGCATCTATTGTTGTGCAAGTATTTGTTTGTTAATGTGGTTTTGCTCTTCTTTGTGTGTTTTTAAAACCCCTGTGATTCCCAAAGAAGGTCTTGGTCTTTGAAAATGAGCTGTCTCAACCTTCCCCAGTTCTGATGCTAGCCTGTAGCCACACACAATGTCTGACCTCCTTTGTGCAGTGTTGCTATTTAATTGAACCAGTATCGGTTTACCTCTGGTACAGAAAGTGCAACGTTGAAGAGCTACCCCACAAATCTGTTTTTAGATCTGCCAGTGCTGAACTCTGAACTTTCCTGCAGTCTGTCTTCTCAGAGCTACTAGGCAGCAGAGAGGCTTAAACAACTATATAAACTCAGTGGGTTTTTAAAATTTCTGTTTAGATAAACAGGGGCACACAACCTTTTGTGGCCCTTAATTGAAGAGTATATTTGATACAATTGGTTTGCATTAGGCAATAAAAAATGTGTGTGTTCCTCCCCCAGTGAACACACTGTGAAATATGCTACTATGAGCAAATTATATCGTATTCAAATCCAATTCCCTTTCATAATTGGGGACTACATGTATTTTTCAAACTCTGTGAAACACTATAGTACTCAAAAGTTTTGAAAGGCAAAATTATTTCACAGTTCTTAAGACACCAGTTCTGTAGATAGAATTTAGATTGATTTCAGGTAATTGAGGTTGTTCTATACTATTTATTATTTTTGGTGCAGTATTTGGAAGGAGAAATATGCTGCTTTTTTTCTATGTCTCATTCCCTGACAAAGTTGATTAATTTCTACCTCACTAATGCTTGAAGCCAGTCTCCTAACAAAATCTGCACGGAAGGTACATGCTTTCCTGCTTGGTTTTATAATTCTGGAGAGGGGCCATGGGGAACAATCCTTGTAATCCCAAATCTTTTTTTTTTTTTCCATATGTAGCCAAAAGTATCCAAGATAGAGTCGGTTGCGTCCTATTTGAGCCTTGTCACGTTTGAGCTATCTTTACCCCGTGATTTACTTTTAGTAAGGATAATCATGGTGAAAATATTTGCAGACAGCTGTCAGGCTGCAGTACTATATCGTCATCAAGTAACTCTATATTTTTCTTTATATATTTTGCACGTGTAACTCATGTCTCTAAAGTAGTGAAGGGAAAGACAGGTTTGAATATGAGGGAATCACAAAAAGGACCCTTTTGCTTGCTTTCTTTCATTTCTTTAGACTACTTTATCTTTGCGACATCAATACTTTGAGTTGTAACTGGGACTAACCACAATGTTTAACCAATTAGAAGATCTCTACAGATCATCCTCCAATTTGAACTAATTATGTTTAATTACATGAAAATCTCAAGACTGCAGGTAATTTGAGTTTGGCTTTTTTTCTCTTTTTTACATTCCTATACAAAAGTTTTTGTCCTTTGGAATCATATAGACTCACCTACTTACAAATGACCTTGAAGACAAAATCTACTCACAGAAGTTCAGTAAAATCAGAGCAGAGCAGGACCAGACCTCGAGTCAGCTTCTGTCAAAACAAAAACAACAATTAAAAAAAAATGAAGCCAAATCAAGAGAGCACCTAGGAAATGTCACGCCTAGGGATTTATTTTCCTGTAATTTGGGGGATTTCCGTACTTTCTATGTTTCCTATATGTAAGTGAACATTGTGTATTTATCACCACTACCTCTGACAACTGATGATTTTGTTCCAAGTTTCAGACAGCAAAACCAGATCACAAAGAAATTGCCTGGGAATGGTTCTTTGTCACTTTTCACTCCATCAAAATGCACAACTGACAGCCTCACACAAGATACATTCAGAGGTAGTAGTTGTAACGTTGAAATATTGTGATAAAACCTTGATAACAATGTTACACAGTAGGAGCTTTCACCATTTACCAGAATTTGTCTGTAGTTTTATACAGGTGCTGTTCAAGACTGTGGTGTATGTGCTGTGCACATTTAAATGCATAATAAATGACAAACATTTACAACCTATGGCACCTTTGTATTGATTTTAACTTCTTAGAATGGAATGTGTCCTGCAGTTAAAGACAGAAACTGCTATTTCATTTTCGCAAAGGATCTCTGTCAGATCCTTTAAGAATGCCAATCTGGATTTCTTACTCAGCTAAAATTCACTCAAAGTTGGATGTTTTCCAGGAAAGCCCAGATTCATGAACTTGATTATAAATCTGCAGACCTCCATGTGCCACAAATTAGCATTCCTGTTTGTATTAGCTGTGTGCTTATTAACAACAACAACTTCAGGGTGTTAGTCATACAAATGAAACCAGAATGCCCTTTCCTTGGCTTTAAAGAGTGCTTCTCGCTCGCTCTGCCATGCTTCAGTGGAATAAGTTTACACTGATTTTAGGTATCAAGTGCTTGTCACAAACACTGATTACATTCTTACAGGTGTATACAAAGATTAAGTGCTTTGTAGTACAGCAGACAATAAGATCCACTTGCACAATTTTATTTATAAATCCTCATGCATATGTGCCTTTGCACACTTCCACACACACACCATGTCAGATCTCTACGCTTTCAGTTTTACTCATGGGTAAGCCCTTTCCTAAGATTAAGGGAGGATATGTAATGGGAATGACAATATTCAGGTTTCGTCTTGCATTCCTTGATGGCAAAGGGAGTTTATTCGGCTAAGAGCTATGTGAAATAGAAAGCCACATGCCAAGAAAGCCAGACCCGAGATACAGACTTCTCTACTTGATTTTCCACTGAATGGTATTCCCTTTCCTGTTCCTAGAAAGGGGATGCCAATAAAGGAACTGTGAATGGCCAGGTTGTCACTTTGAGCAAGAGCAATTTCTCTGTAAAGCTATGCAGCTCTATCAGATTGCAACATAGAGTTTTCTTTCCTTTTTTTTTTTTTCTGAACAAAAATAGATGCAGTGTGTTTAATGCTCCTGTGGATAGAATTAGAATGATTAAGCAAGCAAACATATAATAATTTTTCACAATTATCTTTTTATTTGCACTGCTTGTAAATGATAAACAAGTGTAAATTTGGAAGACTGCAGGGTCCTCCAAAACTACAGCCAAAAGTTACAGCTGGGGAAAAGACTTTGAGAACTGGGGAGACATTCCAGTGTAATGTTAAGATCAGAGGTAAATCCTAGGACTGGCTCCTAGGAAGGGGAGATTTCAGTGTAGCAGTTTTGTGGGTTCATAGCACCCAAAATAGTTGTATTGAATTTACAGTCTTATAAGAGGATTTAAGAGCCTGTTGCCACTGCAAAGAGAGTAGCTAGAAATGTTACAGAGAACTTTTGAGAAGTTTTCTTTCTTCTCGAGCATGATTGCTAACCCCACTTTTTTCCCATTGCCTTTGGAGGTAATGAAAGAAACGCACTGAAGGTGAGAGTGAATTTTAACACCAATAAACTGCCATGGTATACAATGTTGCGCTGCATTTCTGAAATCACTGGGAGCATTGCTAGGCTTCAGGCATGCCCAGTGCTTCTGGCATCCTCTGCCAAACATTTCTCTGCACTGAACAACTACTGAAACCTTTCCTGAAAGTGGATTAACCCCTTCTGTAAGCCAGGCACATTCCACCCCACATCAGACTGATGGTCCAGCCTGTCATGTAAGCTAAGCCAAGGCAACGAGTCCCCCAGCTGGCCCGGAGCCAGGCATCCTGGTGGCCGGCCAGAGCCTCGCTGGGGTGCCCAGGCAGAAGAGACGCTCCGCTCTGCTCCGTGCGCTACCACCCTTGCAGACCTGCCTGTTTTAAATGGCCTGGGCTTAACATTTTCTGACTCCCCTGCGACATCTACCAAGTTTTCTGTACCTAATCTGTGCTAATAAAAATCATCATGACAAAACACTGGTTTGTATATAAATAGCCACAGGTTTCAGAGCAGTCACTGAGTTTATTGTAGCAGATTCAGTTGTTCACACTTTACCACTTGGTTTCCACTGCAGTTTATTAACTGACCATGCAAGTGGCCAATTAAAGAGAGTCTGCGAAGAGGTCGAGGAGTCTTTTGATAAAGGCTACCAAGCACTTGAGTAAGGAAGTTAAAAGGAATTCCCTAAAATACTGCAACTCCTTTTATATGACACAAATTATTATTGCTTATAAAGCACAGATGAGAAAAATAGGTTTTTAATGCAAAAAAACTCTGACCCAAACTAAAAGAATAGTTTTTTTTTTTTTTAACACGTAATTGAAATATGGGTTCTGATGGCTGCTTTCAGGCAAAACACCATGAAAAAGGAAGGCACAGCACAATTTTAGTGTCCTGTGAATCTACTGTGATTTATAGTCTTCAAATGAGGAATACTGCCCTGACAGTTTAAAAACTGTCCATACCATAAAAATGACAGTTTATGGTATCATGCCTCATTTTCTATTAAAAGAAAACAGGTTAATTCTTCTTTAGGAAATTTTCATTAATCCTTCTTTTTTAAGGCATTTATAGATACTTGGAGATTTATCAGACTTGGATAAAGTTTTCTGAGGATTTAGCATTTGCTTTTTGTTTCTCCTTGCTTGTTTGTTTTTTTTTTTCATTTTCCAATGCTTCTGCAGCCCCACTGCAGAATGCGATTGGCAGAGGACACCTTTGTCCATGTCCAAACAAGCTGAATGCCCAGAAGGACTGCTCGGAAAGGTCTTGTGCTGCAACCTGAACTAGCGTGGCGGTCAGGCTGGCGTCAGGAAAATGCTTCTTTTGCATATGCAAGACATATGTGTACATTTGACCAAGCACTGAGATTTCGGAGGGAAGATGACCACATAAGCAGAAACACGTCTCAGAATTTAACATCACTACATATGTACATTATGCCTTGCTTTTCTTTCAGTGGGACCCCTGCCTCACTGAGTACAAGAAACTGTCCTGTGCTAGGAGTGATGCAGGTGAGGGAAATGGAGGAGGCAGCTTGGTGCTGGATCCTTACTTGCTTTGCTATAGCAGCAGAAAGTATAAAGGGAATGGAAGGTTTTCAAGGCAGAATTAATCCAGTGCCAGCCTGGAGAATCAGATGTTGGTGTCACCTCTCAGGTTCCCAAATGATGCCACTAATATACTGCAGCAAATGGTCTGGCTTGGTTTTCTGGATGCCTGACCTGACACCGTGATGTCTGGCAAGCGCAATGAGTACCTGAAATCAGCTGTGCTCTGTGCAGAACATAAATGATGTCTTGGCAATGACAATCCCTAGGAAATACTGTGCTGGGAAGGTTTCTGATGAAGCAATTTACATGACTGCATCTTTTCAACACTGACGTCTCAGTGCTTCAGCTACCCATTTCTAAGCTGTCACCAAAGTGTTCAAAATATATCCAGCCTTATGCTAAAACCTATTAATATTTGTGAGACACACAAATGTTGAAATTATGAAAGCTATAAAAAATAATGAGAAAACAAACACTTCTGTGGTGAATAAGCCACAAGTCTTTCCTTGAAAGAAATAAAATGGAATGGATGCTCATTTACTGAGTACTGTCTCTACCGGATACTGAACAAGGCAGGAGTCCGGGAAATACGGATGGTGTTTTGCTAGATTTCGCTTGCATGGGCAGATTTAATTCATTTTTTTTTCTTAAATTTGAAATGCTGGATTGACCTTGAATAGCTTTCAATGTAATTTTTGTGTGTGTACTTACAATTACACTTTATTACTAATCCTTCAGTTTTATTGTGGGTAGATGCACAAGTAATCATTTTCTATGACTCCCCAGGCTACACTGACCTTCACCATTGCTCATTCACACTACTTTGTATACGTTAAAGAAAGTGATTTAGCAATGTTTGTACCAATTAACATATTCCAGATTGAAATTGGCTGCTAATCAGGCTACCTCTGAAGTACAAATCGGATCTTTATCAGCTTAAAGGTATTTGGCAAGTGTCAAAGC
Organism: Tinamus guttatus; assembly: GCF_000705375.1. The sequence continues at coordinate 721,312 of NW_010581632.1, forward strand.
CACTTGGTAAAACTGTGGTTTCTGGTGAGCTGCTGTTTACATCCTTCCCCATCACCTCCGCAGCTGTTTGCTGCTGGTGCCGCCGAGGAGGGTGTTTGCAATGTCAGTAGGGCCTAGGCAGTTGCTGAACATTGAGAAAGAGGGTGCCTGTCAAGGAAGAGCCACCACCATGGCAGCAGCGAGCAGGGACAGGCATGAGGAACAGGGGCCTCCGGGACCCTGGCTCATGGAGGGTTTGAGGGGGAGTTTAAAGGAAAGAAATGCAGAAAAAAAATGAATCACTGCACTGCTCGGCTGCCCGCGCGCTCGGCTTCGCCCGCTGTACGTACCTCCCCAGTGTGGCGGGGTGGCCATCTCCTCAGGGGACCTGGCGTTGGAGGCCCAGCCTCGACGCAGGGTGATGGGGGCAGCTGCACGCCAGGACCACACAGCCTGGGCCCACTTCCAACTTACGCAGTGGAGCTGAGCAGGGCAAGTGGCGGCGCGGGGAACCCAGCAGCAGCCTCGCTGCCTCTGTGGCTTCCTTGGGAGCCCAACTCTCCCTTGCTTCTTTCTTCCTTTCTTCTTCCTCTCTTCCTTCCTCTACCTCACTCCCTGCCCCCTCACTTCTTTCATGAGCAGCTTCCTTCTGCGAATGCCCAGAAAAAAAATGATTCAATACCAGCATCACTCTACACTTCCCATTTTTGACACCTTTTCCTCTTGTTTTGTCGCTATTCTTTTCGGCCTCATATCTGCTTGCAGTGTGTATTTACTCCTCTCTTCTTATTTTTCTTCGTTGTGTTACCTCCACTTGCCATTCCTTCCTCTGCCATTTTCTGCTCTACTGAGATTTCTTCAGATTTTATTCTCGAGGCTTTATTCATCTGACCGAGGCCAAAGCCAGTTAAAGACTCCAGCTTTACCTAGGCATGTACATGGATCTTGCAGCTGTAATGGATGAAAGCAATGTTCATGCAGATTCTAGGAACATTGGGGCAATTTGTGTTTATATCTGACCATGTGACTCAAATTCCTTCCTACGGATGTCGACATGCAGGGACTCTCTGCTGTACTGTTGTCAGGATGGGTCTGTTTACTTATTATTGCAGTCAGGATCTGCTCTTGTCTTTTGTCACCTGCATCAAGTTCAGACTTCCTTTCAGGTTGCTGCAGAACTTTTCCCTGCCCATATTTTATATTCACCCACACGTCTCCTTCTTCCCAAGCCTTTGCAGGTTGTCTCCTGAATGGCTTGAAGTTGCTGTCCAGTTTCTGCAGCTATGTCATGTAAAGGTGCCCAGACCAGCCTTCAGCAAGTTGTGATCCACTCTGGCAGCAAAGAGCAAGATAAGCCAGCCACAAACTGTAAGGAAAGCAGAGTTAGACCATTAAGTGTCTGTATAGCAATTAGAAAAACATGGAATACAAGTCTTTTGTGCTCACTGATACCATATCAGACATGATTCACTTAATCATATTTGTTTTGTGTATTCACAGCATGGGCAGTTCAGAGTAGGGATTTTTAATATGCTTATCTTGATCAAGTAAAAGCCCTTATGTAGTTGTAGCACTACATAAGTTATAAACACAATTATGATTGTCTTATGTCATATAGTAAAGGCATGCCTTGATGGAATTATGAAAGCAAAATGTATTTGGGGCAGAGAAATGCCTAAATAGAGGGCAACTCTAGGCACAGTCTTGTGTTAAATAATGAGTGCATTTTAAAAAATTGAATACAGAGATGATGCTAAAGACAAATCAGTAAGTACCAAAAACATTACATAATAAGATAAAATCAAAATTCTTTGAGCATGAAGTTCAGAAAGGTAGCATCTTTTATAAATTTTTTTTCTAATAATGCTAGAATTACATCCAATATAGTTTCTTGTTTTAGATTCATCAGTACTAATTATTCTGCACTTCATTATTCTGCTTTTTACTATGTAAGCCCAGATTAGCACATTATGCTAGATTGCTTTGCTCTTCATGAACTAGCAGACTATTCACAGGTAACCAGCAAAAACAGAGAACATAAAAATGGGTTAGTTAAAATGTTTTGTGAATAAAGTCTGAAAATACCAACAAATACCTCCTTTGTTAAATTCTAACTAGTTGGACAAAGCTGATGGAAAAAAAAGGATCTCCTAATATTTTACTAGCTAACAGGACATTTGGATGAGTAACCCCTAATAAGCAAAGTACTTTGCTTCCTTTTCTGTTTCACATGTCCGTTGCTCATGAAGGTTCTCCAGCCAATTTTTGACTCAGTTCAGATGAGAAGCGATCACTGAGACTTAGACATTTCAAAATTTGAAATATATGTTGCTTTATTGGGTTGTAGAAGTCTGATGGTGAATTGGTACTCACAAGTCAGGTGAGTGTGAACTAGTGACCCCTCAGAATGAGGGCATTCACCTAGTTGGGTTCATATTCTACATCACTGGTTTAAAGCTCACTGAGTTCTTGCTCTTCTGCAGAACAACCACATAAATAAAGCTACTAGGGCAGTTATCAAACGAACCACAGTTAATTTTAGACGAATAGTCACAAACATATTCCGTTCTGATCACCTAGTGACTCTGAAAGCAAAGTGAACATATGCACAAATAAGGAATAGATGCATTTAATAAAAAGCTCTATGTGTTCCCACAGCTTGACCCAGCTACCCATCTTCAGCTACCAGAGTATCATAGTGGCAGGTCAAAATATTCATGCTCACTCCTCTTGGCCACGTAAGCCCCAGGCTTTTTTTTCCATTATAGTTTTGGAAAATTGTGCAGGACAAATTTGCATTTATTCATTGTTTACACTCTCCACAAGTTAATTAAGAAAAATAGGGATGCAAATATGCATCTGCTTGCCTATTTATTCTGCTTCTATTCATAGGAGCATCAAACAATCTCAGTGTGATTCTGCAGAAAGTCCCGTTAGGTTTACAGATGTCTACCAATTTCCTGGGACACAGTCAAGCATATACCTGTACAAATTGCGGCATTAATAGAATTGCTTTTATATGTACCACCAATTAAAAAGTATTCTTTTGTGTTGTTAGTGGGAATGCATTATAGGATCTGTGCCTGGCAAAGAAGAGGAGTGCATGAACTGAAGATCATAGATACACATTTAATGTATAACTGGCAAAGGTTCTTTATATGCTGTACTGCAGGCTCTCAGAAAAATACAGCATTCACAGCTCTATAGCAACCTGTATTTCTGTGTATATACAGATATATAAATATATGCATACAATAATTAGAAATACTTACTTAAAACACCTCTACTGCCTATTCATGTTTTACCTTCAATAGGGATTTTAAATTTCACTGAAACATGCAGCTTACAACTTAGTTCAAACCACTGATGCTAGGGGAGTATCCACTCAATCACGTCATTAAAGAAAATGTTAAAACAAATCAAAATTATTAGTTCTATAACTAGCTGATACAAGCACTTAAAATTTTTGGCTTCTATAGAAAGCTGTTTAATGACACAGAGCTTCTTGGATATTTCTGAGGCTTTCCCATCTGTTTTCTGAAAATAAAATCCACTTGTAAAATAATATAAATAACTAGAAAGGCTAATTTACATTTTTAATAAAAGGAGGGCCACAATAATGTTGGTAAACAGATGATGCGCAACAAAGGATAGCTTGTGGTAAAAGTTTTTCCTTTTTTTCCGCTAAGGAGATTACAAGGTTATCATTTGTAAAATAAGCATATTCCTGATAATTAAATTAAGAACATCATCTGCATAAGCTAATACCAATCACAGGAGAGAGAAGGAGAGTGAGAGAGAGAGAGGGATGCTGAGTTTCACACATAATTTGTCTCTGGCTACTTAGCAGGGTCATGACAGACATTTGCTAAGTAGAGAGAAAACATTTACTATTCAGTTCACCTATCTAGCTAACGCCTATAAGCCTCTATTAGCAAAAGGTGCCTCTTGGCATATTGAACTGTTTGTTGTGAAAAACTTTTACTGAGACAGCTTTAAAGGAGCTTTTGTTGGCAATCTGAAGATGGATCAGCACTGCGTAAGTAACAAAAGTACTCTTACTTTTTTTATATTAGCGTATACTTCATCGTGCAAACCTGATTCAGGTCTACTCAAGTGAGAAGGGAAACTTCCTTTGGCTTCAGCAGTTTGAAGCCAAATCCTACATACTGGAAGAAAATATATTCAACACACTCAGCCTAACGTGGGCGTATGATATGTCTGTCTTCATAAAGTTTGAAAAATCTTCCCTGTACCACGTGCCTCTCAAATGCCAAGACCAAGGGCAGTCCCTGTTTTCCCAGGAGCAATGACATTGCCAAGCCAAGCAGCCATCGCAGCTCTGCAATGGTGCCTGAGGCAAAGCGAGCCATCCACCCCAGAGGAGCCAGAGGCTCCTTGCTGCAGTTACTGGCTCTGCACCCTGCTCCTGCCCGGGCCTGAAACAGGCCATGTCAGCTGAGTTAGCTCAACAAGGAGACTTGTATTAGGAAGACATTAATGCAGTTTGCCTAAATGTCAGCCCAAAAGAACAGCAGCCAAAACAAAATGGGAGGAATGCTGTGTCATGGCATGGGTTGCACGCTGACAAAGCGTGCTGAAAACAGCAAAGTCATTACACTAAAATGAAGCTGGAATGCGTTCCTGGGCAGGAGAAGGGCAGGGCAGACTGGCTGACTTGGATGGGAAATGGCTATATGTGAACTTAGCTCATCTCAGGTAACGCACTTCCTTGCTGTGCATTAAAATACTTCTTAAAAATCAGGGAATAAAGTAGGAAATGCTCTCCTTTTTGAACATATGTCCATCCATTGTGTTTGCTTGCCATTCCATTTGTTCCATTTTCTTTCCAGTTTTACCCTGGAGCAAATGCCCAAAGGTAATTAATCACGGGTTATTTGCCTATGATATTTACCGCTGGTTATCAGAGTTCCAGTGAACTCTGATACGCACTGACTGAACTTTAATTGGGATATAAATTGCCATGGTTCTGGATTTATCAAATGTCTAACTCGGACACTTCAGCTTGACACCCAATGGAGAGGAGGGACATCATGAGTTTATATCTTAAGTTACAAAACCTTGTGTTTAACATAGCAATTTTAAAGCCTAAAATCTGTTAATCCATGAGGTAGGGAGCTGGCCCTAAGTAATAGCCCCAGCTGTTCCTAGGGTAACGCATTGATGTCTGTGGTGATAGATTGCTTATTCTTTGAAGGTGAGTAAAAAGAAAATGAATAAAACAATCACCAAAGCAAGTAACAAGCTAACAACATACAATTTCAAGCAAGTTTAAAGAAACGAGTGGCATTTGTAAGTGATGTGTGTCCTGCTGATCTTTTGTAAAGCCAGATGTGGAGCAGAGCTGCGATGTCTGTTTATAGCTAGGTGCACAGCCTTCCAGATGTGCAAGCGTCAAGCCCACAGACATCAAAAGGACTGACATTCACAACCATTACCTGAACACCACCTTTATGTATTTCAAAGAAAAATCAGTTGCACTACCCCTGTAATCATTATCTCGCAACATCCCTTTAACAGCGCATGGGGAATGCGGCCAGGGCTAGATGACTGTGTCAGCAAAGCAGAGGTGTTGCTGCTTTCTTTCTCCTCCTAGGAGTCACTCATGCCCCTAAAATGTCTCACAAGGTCTTTCTGTTTTGTTCATACAAGGAACTGAGTGGGATTATACAGCTATATCCAGTGGGAAAGAGCAGACACAGCCAAACCATCCAGGGGTGCAGTGGGTAAAATCTGTGGCATGCACTGGAAATGACAGAAAAGGCACTTGGCATTTTGTAATTTGGTTCCTTTGTTTGCTTTCTCTAGAATAAGAAGCCATTTTTTTGCAAGAGATGCTTGAACTTACTGTGAAAGGGTCAAATGCAGCTCTGTGAAGTACCCACAAGCTGATCATGACTTTAATTAATTAATCTGTGATCTGTTGTTCAACTGGTGCCTTGTGCAAACAGTAGCCAGTGGAGACTTCCTAATACAAATTGTCACCACTATGTGTCTCAAAGATAAAAACTGTTGAATGTTTAGAATTTGCAAATATTTGGTATTTTCTATCCTTCTGGGTGACTGGATTCCTAATTCATATGTTGATGCTGCTTCTTCTTGAGTGAGTAATCTACACATTTAAGGATTACTCATACTTAAGTTTTCGAAGCATTCGTGATCAAATGTTCAAATGAACAATATCTTTACTATGTGCTGTTCACAGAAAATGGTTTTGCATTTACATTTGTAACAGTGAATATTTCAGTGTACAAAAAAAATGGATACTTCATCACATCATTCATCTTGCTTTCTCTTTACTAGTGTGACAACGAAGCAAGATGGAATATAGGTTTTCTGTAAACAGAAGATCTACATGATTCACATTGTTTAGCAGAACTGTTAAAGAAATATCTTATCCTGTGATCCGATGGATGAGAAATTTGATTTAAGAATTAGCTCCAACTTTCTGCATTGCACTCCAGATGTGATTGCTTGATTCTGATTTTTTTTTAAATTGTGTTTCTATGCTCTGTAGTCCTGGAAAAAATGTACAGCAGCTGTAAAGAAAAGCATCTGTCCATGATACTTCTGAGATATGCGACCTTCCCCATTTCCTCATGAGGAACATGAGGAACTACAATTTGAAGTCTTCTGGCTGTATAAACTGGTATTTTCCCAAGACGAAATTCAGCTTTCATGCTCTGGGCTTCATCCCTTTGATCCATATTTAGCTTTTTATGTAGCAGACTCCTTCGCATTGCTACCTTGGTAGCTTTCCCACAAATAAATAAGATATAGATATAATTTCTTAAACCTACACTTCAGAAACCTGCAAACAGCACCATCAATCTCCTTGTATGCAGAGATCAGCACAGCCGAGGAGGCTGAGCAGGAAGCCTGAGTGCAAAGCCTCTGCTGTACAGAATTCACTGTAGTTTGGGATATGAGCTTCACAACTATCATGGAGGTCAATGGAGAGAAGTAGGACAGAGTCAGACTATCTGGAGATCATAACAAAGTGGTGCCATGTTTGCTGCTGATCAGAAGAGTGAAAGCTATAGCAGAATTTATCAAGATTTGGAATGACTGGGCTTATGGTCTGCCATGCTGAGAAGAAACCATTTTATTTTAGAAAGCAAAAGATAGGAATATTATGAATTGCCCCATATTCAGAACTAAGCATGTCAGATTTCTATCATGAGTTTTCTTTTAATTCTTTTATCTTGGTAGAAGAACCTCATAGCATAGTTTCAAGCTGGACATTGGTTTCGCCTACAAGCACTGCAAGTGCAATGCAATTGCAAGCAACACAGAGCAACTGGAGCAGGTGTGCATGTGTGAGGACATGAAGTGCACCTGGTGCACATTTCAGGGGCGTTGCTTCAGACTAACTCTAACCTGCTTCCATGGACTGAATGCACATGAGGGGTTAGAGCATGTTAAGGGAGCTCACTGGGATGGTTTTCGGGTTTAGTTCAATCCAAAGTGAATCCAGTGCACGTTATGATAGCATTTACTCCACACTGCAGACTGAAGCATAATAAGGAGCAAAATTTTTGCTTCAAAAGTTTCCTGACTTAAAATAAAATGCTCTAATGCTCTAAAGAGAGCCTTTTGCTACTGACATAATTCCACACCAAAATATCCAATCACTTGAATGCATTCTCTTCTAAGTCACCCTAACCAGTTAATTGAAGGTAGTTTATACAGGTGAGTGTATCTGCAGATACAAGACTGAGTTTATCTTGAATGAGAACAGCATAATTCAGCCTTATCTGTCAGCTCACTTCCCACTGCCTACTCAGTTCTAGTCTGTAAATTCCAGAGCGTGTTTGTCAGTCCTTGCCCTGTATTTTCTTACTGAAGAATTTCCATCATTCATTGTTCAGATCCAAAATGCACATCAGATAAAACACATTCAACCACCTCCTCCTCTTCTCTACCAAGCAGCCTTCCAAATGAAGGCAGCTTCATTTGCATTCCTCTTCAGGATACCTCAGGCTTGGTCTGACATCCTCATTCTCACAACGAGCAGAGCTGCAGAAAGACTGAATTTTATTTCCTACTGGCAGCTATCAGGCAGGAGGCAGCTTACAGGGCCACAGCCACATTGCAAGGGTGAGGACACAGTGACTCCACTGAGCACTCAAGCAGCCTTCATGAGCACATGCTGATGGTGAAGCTCTCGGGAGCTGGCGGGCCCCAGCCATTAGCCCAGGATCCTGGACTGACAGAAAAGGCCTACAAAGAACCTCAGTTCCGCTGTTGGGGTTCCTGGTGACGTCGCCTGCCTAAAAGATGCCGGCCTTCTCATGATATTTCTCTTCACTTTTTATTTTGCTCTGCTCAGTTTTATTTATAATGTGAATGCAACTAAATCAACATGGCTTTGCTGGGCTGCAGACTTACCTTCTGCATTTGCTCATACAAGCAGCTAAGTGCAAGTAATCCATCTGTCCAATTCTGAGAGGAACACTCCTACCAAAAAAAAAAAAAGACAATTATTTTCCATTGTTTGTTCAATCCTTGTCTTTTTTTTTAAATAAAAAATAGTCATTAGTAATAAAATCTTTTTTATTATTATTTTATTTAACTTAAATCACAAATTAATCCAAAAACATTGGACCACAGAGAGCTGTGAGAGTAAATGCTATGAACTGTAGTCAGCTTCATCTATATGTAAATCCTGGAAAGATTTACATTAAATCCACATTAGAAAAGTGGTCCTAAGAAAAGGGCTCCCTCCATTACACCGGGATAAATATTAAATATCCTCGCTATTTTCAGTACAAATTTGCTGAGTGTTTTTTTGTAAAATACACTTCAAAATCGAGCCTTTGAAATTACAACAAAAAAGTTTAAGGTTGAAAAATTCAACACTAACATATAAATGAGGAATTATTCAACAGCCAATGTTGTACACAACGAGGGCCTAGGACTTTATCCTTACAAAGGCAGAAATTATTTTGTAATATTTAGGCTAACAACTATTTGTGGAAACTCTTTGGAGCCTACAGTGTTAGATTTTAGGGAGATGGGGGGCTAAAACCTATCTATATCTCAGAGTTAATATGTATATTTTTATAAGCACATTCTGATACAAAATCTAAGTCAGAAGCATTCAGTGAAAACTATGGGAAGAGGAAATGTTTTGTTCTATGCAAGCAGTCACTGGCTGGCTAATAAAAAGGCTCACAGTAGCCTATTTAAACAACGTAGCAAACACTTTGCATAACATGCATTTTATTATGAAAAAGAAGTATTGAGGAATCAATTATAATGTACACAGCAGGAAAAAATAAATGCATTAACCAACTTTAATGCAGATAAAAATGGTGGCCCAGGGAGAAATTCTGTTTCGGAGAGGTCATTCATTTGCCTCTGCATTCCTTCAGCACATTTACATACTGCTAGCTCTATTCATCAAAGGTCTTCATTATTCTTTGTTGGCATGCAGAAAACAATCACTTTCATATATAATGACATAATCACTCAAATAAGACAAATGAAAAAAAGGCAGTCATTTACTTAAGATTTAGCAGCTTCTCAAAAAAAAATTACAGGATTTATGGCATGTATTTAAAATGGGGGAGCAGGTATCACACAAAAGCATAGGTTTTGTTGAATAAAAACATTGATGATGATTCTCTTTCAGTCTGACCCTCTCAGGCTGTTCTAACTTCAATTTTGCTCTCTGTGGACTCCCAACAGCTGTAGGTAACCATGGACAGCTGAAGAACAAGGACATTTTCACTGTTTCCCCCAGCTCCCCTGTGGTCAATCCCAGCACATCCTGTGTGCCCACAGCTGGGCCAGGAGCTTGTGGCGACACCAGGTAAACCCCTAAAACCACAAGTTATCTTTAAGGTTGGTTTCTGCCTTCTCTGTAATCTCCTTCTACGGCCGCATCAAGACAACAAAGATCAGCTAGAAAAAGAGGGAATTTTAGACTGAACTGAATGCTTAATCAGGCCAATTCATTGTTCAGATTTGCTGTGCCTGAAAAAAAAAAAGAGATACGGCCCCAAAAGTGGATCATTATATTTCTTATTTATCATGTAAAGTTCTGTAGGATCCCACAGTAGTAATGATGTAATCACTACCCATAAATGTCACATTCAGGCAATGATTCATCTAGAGCTCTCGTGGTTACAGAGAAAGATGAGATACTGGCATTATTATGGCACTTATCAGTGCTGTGTCATATCCATGGCTGTATTATTTGTCTTGTTTAAAAGAGTTGACTCTGGGGACAAGAATCAGAGCATGAACTTTTGAATCTCCACGCACTTTCCCCTACAGAGATATGTTTTGTTTGCTGTTCTAATATCTCAGCAAGTGTGGACTATATTTGCTTGTATTTTTCCAGATGAGCCTTGATACCAGTCCAGCTTATTATTATACTGTTTTGGCAAATACCACAAATATCACATCTGAGTTGCTTTGAGCCTCTTGTGTTCATGCCAGTATTCACCATTATAGAAAAATCTTGCTCATTTCCTAATTACTAAGCATTTTACACTGGATGGCAAATGAAAGGCTTAAACCCCAGTGGGATTGTATGTGTCTGACCCACAAATAATTGTTTGACATCAGAAGGTTTATTATCTCCTAGCAAGAATGAGAAGCATATTTCTTAATAGGTTCCCTACCCTGGGCTGTGCAGGCTTCCCTTTGAAGAGTGTCTCTATGGTAATTGATGTTAATGAGCAGCAAGCCAAGGAGAAACACTGGGTCACCAGGTAGGAAGCCCCCCAAGAGATAATCTAATTACTCTCCAAAACAAATTACTTTCAACCAAAACAAATTACTTTCAATCACTCTGCAACAGATAAGATCAGTGGAGAGAGCTCAAAGGTGCTGACAGCTGGAGACTGAGGCTTCACGACTTCATGGATTGATCGCTTTTCTCTTTGGTCTGGTTTGCTGAATGACAATGGAGTGACAGAAAACTGGAGCCAAGAACTGAGTTCCCTTTCATTTCATTCAGATGAATGCAGAGGATCTGCCAACCCAATGCTGTTTACTGTGTGCCTCATTGATCTAAAATTGGAAAAGCTGTAGCCATGTGTGTTCACATATGTAACATGGAATAAATGTACAGATGGGGAAACTATAAAATCAATTCATTGTCTGTGTATCATCTCACCTAGGAAGCAGAAGGTAAAACATTAGACTCTTGCTTATTGGTGTACTCATGTAAAATGTGAAGCACGGCAAAGCCTGAAGTTGCTACTCAGCTATAAATATTAATTGAGATTGTTTATAATTGATTGTACGCATTATCTATATAATTATGTATAGCATATGCGCATGTATTCATATTAATTATATGTACTAATACAGTATATATATTAATACAGCATATACATTAATACAATATAGTGTGCATTACATATAATTTATTATTAATAATAGTAGGCGTTAAATGTCTGATTTTGTTTCTACTGAAGCCAATGTATTCTTTCCACAGAAGGCCTTCAGTTCTTTTTCTTAACTAAGTATTAACAGTATTTTTCTGAACATGAACTGATCATTACTATTATTAATCAGTACTATATGATGAAGTCAAACTGAAATGCAAACTACCCATGAGCAACCACTGCAATAACCACTGAAAAAAAAAATTTGTAAGATATGTTACACTGCAAAGTGACAAACAGACATTGTAGCTCTACAGAAATTACACCATCTCTCAGTGTATCTTTCAGGAAGGAACTTAGATAGGTAGGGTGTAAATTATTAGCAAAAGCAATAGTTGATACGTCTGCCACTACCTTTTCAGGAAACAGAGTTAAAATGTTGCTCTAAAGGTACTGTGTGGCAGACAGTCAGTATGCAAAGTGAATGACTGAACCGTGGGGCTTCATATGTTTTTTTTTTTTTTCCTAAGATGGTGCAAGGAGTGTTTTTATGCATACTATTACTGCTGCTTGTCTGTACATTTCAGGGGAGAAAAAAAAAAAAAAAAAAAAAAAAAAGCAGATGGGAGATTGCTGTCTTCTAATAATGGAATACTAGTATGGCTACTGCAGCCATGAATAGGATGCATTTGTGCAGTGACCATTTATAGTTCTGTTGCTCTTCATTTCATTAGTATTGGCTATTTCCCTCTACAATATAATACAATCAGTGACACATCTGCCTAACCAAATCCAAAGCACACTGCTAGCAATACTTGACCAATTAGTCAAAACAGAGGGTAAAAGAAGGTCTAATGTCTAGAAATAGAAGCTTCCCTGCCAAATGAGTCTGCAATAACAGATAGCTGCTTGATGTGCTACGGGCTTTATCTTCTGGAGACTTCTGATAAAGAGCAGTATCTAGATCTCAGTGAGCCTTTACTATTGAAAGAAATCTTGATTCCCCAGATAGAACTACAGAAGGAACTCCTGCCCCATTCTAGAAATGTTCTGAAATTGATCAAATTCTGAATTAGCATGTGAGTCTATCTTCATAAGCCCCATTGTAAAATGAGTGCCTAAATCAACAGACTCATATTCAAGAGCATATGAATTTTGAGTACCCAGTCCTGCCTTCTGATCAGCAGCAGTATAAAAGTTACATCTTTCTATAGCTAGGCCAATTTGGACTGATGCCTAAGCAAGAGGTACTGAGACTCCACTTTTTCTTACTCAACACTTTGGTCTCCCTTGTTTGCTTCAAGATCTGAGGTGTCCCTGCTTCTTATTATGCAAGGGTCTCCCTTGTACCTTCAGGCAAGAAAGAACCTAGGTCATTTTTGCTCTCACTTTGAGCCAATAATGACGAAGGAACTTGATTTTGTTTCCAAAATGAAAAAGGAAAAAAAAAAGAATTTAAAATAAAAATATCTGGAGACTGAAGATGGTAAACTAGAATACTTCTCACCATTATAAATAAGATCAGAATTGTAAATTCACAGAAAAGAAATACTGAGCTGAAATTCTGTTTTTGACATCAGGCCAAAGCACAAAGCATAAAGACAAGGCAGATAGTTGGGGATTTCACATTACTTTGACTGTGGTGTTTAGGTGGGTAAGTTATTTGCTTTAATGCAGGCATTTCACTTTGGGTTTCAGAGATGATTCAGACGTTATCTCATACTGAAGTTATTTGATAAATCTGAATTACTTCCAAACAGATTAAGACATCCATTACCTCCTAGTTTTCTCACTAGTCAAATGTGTAAAACCTAAGTAAACTTGAATTACTTTTTAAAGACCATCCAGGCTTTTTCCATGCTGATTTGTTCTGCTTCTCTTACTTTCAGATGGCCTTTTAATTGGCCATTAAACTAGGAAATTATGGCTAATTAGGATCAATCCAAATGCAATGTTTTGGATGGACTAGCTATTTGAATACTATTCTTCTAGATCCCATGTTACTTCTGCTTTGTCAAATAAAAGTTGATTTTAGCTGCATTGGCAGGATGCTTCAGTAACCTTTGCCCTTCAGTTCTTGACCCCAAAGATGGCCTTTTAAAGCAAATGTGCCTAGTTAAGAAACTGCAATAAGCACCATCAGAGGAAGCTATTCACCATAAACTCAGCTTACTGATTCCTAGCAAATCACTCAGCTACCCCACATCCATGGGGTAGGCTTCCTTTCAGCAGCAAGTTATTTCATATGACCTTCAAGTGGAAAAACTTCAAAACACAAGTTTGAAGTTTCTCCAAACTTTTGCATGACTAATCTCAGCTACATTAAGGATTGAGCTTGGATATCTTGTGAAGATGGAGTGGAGATATCCCATAACTCTTGGTAAAATCCAGGTGAAGTAACTCTGCTTACTTAAACTGATTTAGATGAATTGCACAAGAATGCTATTTCTTCTTTCTCCTTGTTTGTAGACCTAGAGCCTGGGCCGAGGTGAAAGAAAGGCTTCTATTAAATTTAACTGAATCACTTCACCTTCTAGAAGCTGAGGACTCAGCTATGTGCAGAGTACTCTTAACAGTCAAACTATGACATTGAGAAACTTTGTACCTGTTTGAGTTTACATTTGTTCAAACAGTTTCATAAAGGGCTTCATCATTTCAGTAAAAGTCCTTTTTGCAACACTACAATAATCAAAAGTGATGACAGGAAGTGAAACAGCATTACACCAACCTCCCACTTGTGCACTGACTTGACATTTTGACATAACATTCATCAGCATCCACTGATGATTTACATCTCTCTAACCCTTTATCAGTCGGGTCCCCAGTTTGCAAGTCATTATTCCATGATAATCAGAAAGCTTGGGACATGAAATAACAGGCAACAATAAAATTGTGGACCTTAGCTGACATTTTAAACTGTTTTTATATCTCTTTTACATACATCGTCAGGAAAAATGAGAATCACATTTGATGACATATAGGAGGCCTGACTTTAAGAGAAGATTTATTTTGATATTACAGGAGAATTTTGGTGCCTGATCTTGCCATAGCTAAAACTCTTTCCTACTTCTTTCATAAATCACCCCTCAAGAGTCCCCCACCTAGTGTCCTTGTCAACAAAGAAAACAATTTTGGGCCTCCAGTGCAATGAAGCCAGAGCTTTACAGAACAAACTCACCCCAGACAGGGCTTAGTGAAATCTCTCCACTGTCAGGTTTGGTTTAATGTGCCAGTATAAACTGGGTTTGTTGCTGAAGCCCTCGTGCTTCCCAGCTTCCTAATGATCTCCTAAGCACTCACCTCCTGACAACTGCTGCTATATCAGGATGGAGCCATGGGATCAACCACATCTCTCTAGAACTTGGGAAGTTTGGACAGAACCACAGCTCTGACCACACACTCTTGAGAGTTGGAAGCTCCACTTTGATAGCAAACTTATTCTTGAAGTACATGATCTTCTTCTAATAGCCTGTTCGCTATCTACTGAAAGAAAGAAAAATATTTCCTTCAGGAGCAGGAGTTGAAACTGGTCACAAAGCAAACACTAGCCACTGACAAGAAAAAAGTGAAATTAATGTTTGATGGATGGCTTTGACTGACATGTGAATGACGTGGAATTACTCTTTTCTGGAAAAAAAAAATGGAGACTTTTTTCTTGGTTTTCACAGAACTGTTGCATAAACAAAATCCAGCAGTATAAATTCCTAGGCCAAGCTAGAAAAGGACATGTAAGCCAAGGACTACCAGGAAATAAATTTGCAAATAGCATTCACTTGTCCAGTACTTAAAGCACACCTACGAGCAGAACACAAACAGGAGCAGGCTATTTCCTCACAGAGCCAAAATGACATCCAAGGTATTTTCAGACTTGTTTTAGATTGAGTGCTGTTTAGTGGAGATTAAGTGGAGAGCTGCTGTCCAAAGTATGCATCCATAAAATCATTAACACTTCTTAGGCACCAAACCTACAAAAGTTTTCAGAGAATATGAGGTGGATTAAGTATTTCCAAGTTATGAAATAACTATTTTCAATTAGGAAAGAAATGCAGTTTGGCCATTTGAAGCCAAAGGGACTGTGGTGAGTGTTAGAGTAGGCTTTATCAGAAGATATTATTTGACTGTGAGAGTTTCAGGTCAATTCCAGCCTAAGTGCGGCTCTCAGGAACACATTCACTGACAGCAATAGTTAAGAAACATTAGATAACAGAATCCTGAGGGAGATTTGAAATTATTCCTTTGCAGGTATTTGTTAAAGAGAACCAGCGATAACATATGTAACTACAAATTACAGTAGGAACAACCGCTCTAGGGCATTGATTGACTTTTGTGGAGCAAAGCAGAGACTCCTCAGGAAGTTGATTATTTGAAAATCTTGAAGTATCTGATGCATTTGGATCCTCCTAATTCACTGAGGACTATTGCACTTGTGATATCTAGGAAGAGCTTTTGTGAATGCCTGTCCTATTGTATGACACCCCATCAGCGGGAGATGGCAGCAGGAACTGTGGAATCTTAATTCTGCCCTCATTCACAGCCCAGAAAGAAATATTGTCACCTTTATGCCTCTTGGATTGCAGAAGCAGCTGGGGTGCAGAGCAGTCCTTGACATATGGTAGAGTAACCTCTCCTTCTTAGGCAGGTTTTTTAACTTGTGCTGTGCTGATAAGGCTCTTTATAGAACAACTCCCATGCTCAAATAACAACATTTCACAGTGTACTGTGTCTTCACTTCTGCCTTCCCTCATTTGCCTAACATGCCCATCTCTTCTGGACGTAAGAGAAAGGACAGGACTGTTCCGTTGGCCCTCTGCCACTGGGGCAAATAAATATTTTATTGACACTTCTGGAACTACAGCAGAAATCAGAAACCAGAAATCAGAAGTAGCACTGATAACTGCAGTTCTGCTCAGGACCTTACTACAATCTCTGTAATTCATCTTTCCCTTCTGACCTCAGAGAAAAGGGGAAGGAGCCAAAAATCTCTTCTCAGAATTATTACAGCATCACTTTAACATAGCACCTACTCCTAAATCTGTGGGGAAGCCCAAAGAAACCCCAAAGGCTCCCAACAACTCCTACAACCAAAGTCAACACCGTAATGTTTGGTAGATACTCTAAGTTATTTTAATTTCGAGCAGATGCATCTCCATCCTAGATGTATCTAGTTCATCACATTTTTGACCTTCATCCAACTTTGAATGACATCCCTGTATGTAGTTTTTCCTTTGATCTAGAGGTGGGCTAGTATGACTCCCTTGAACAAATGTGTCATTGCCATGCCCTCTTGCTGATCATTATTTGTAGCAACCTTGCTTGGTTTTATTTCAGTTACTTCCAATAATTCTATCACCTAATTAGGCACAAACCCTCAATTATCTTTTTGGCATGATCCAGGGGCTCTGGGTGTCTGGCTTTGAACACATAGGTAGTCGCATTCTTCCCAAGTACACTAGTTCAACTGTAGCACTACAAAAATCTGAAGTTCTTATTCTGCAGAAAGTATATAGGAGCACTGAAAAGTGCAGTTGAAATAAATGATTCATTACAACAGGTGAAACCGCTTTTGCAGTTGTGTATGATTTGGTCAGGATATATTTTTGTTCTACAAGATTTTTCTTTCTTTTTTTCTGTAACCCAGAAAAGCAAAAAGTGCTACACTACGAGTTTGCTTGATGAATGCTCTGTGGAAGGCAGAAAGCAGGTCCAGCACTGGAAGGGATCATGTGATTTAGCCTATAATGTCTTTGCAAAGATAATTGTATGAACATGTATCTTTCTCCTGAACTTTGGTAAAAAGATGCCAGCAAATGATGAAAGTTCAGTGATATAGACAGGAATGGAAATTAAAATTCTATCTTAGAGCTATGATATTTTGGAAACAGTGTATATACAGAGAGATTATTCTCATTTAGCTTTAGCTAAAAATAAGGTACCTAATCTGAGCTAATCATCTAGGCTTTTTCCAGAGCCATTAAGGAAATAGGCACCTCTACAGACAATTTATCTCATCTCTCTTGAACACCTGTTTCTAGCTAGGACTATCTGGGTTGGCACTATTGGTACTCTCCAATCCAGATAAGTTCTGGAGATGCTTATCTCTGTCGCTGGCTGCAGAGGAACATAGATAAACGGCATGGCTTAGATTAAATACTACCGTCTCAGACAACTAATAAATAATTTTATAGAAAGAGATGCAATTCCAGAAAATGAGCTAAATGTTCCGTTTTCTTTTGATTTGGACCTTTTCACAGCAGTCCACATAACATCAGCATTAACAACAATGAAAATAATTTTAAAAGCTCTCAATTGGTAAGAATGTTTCACTTTTTCACTGATTTGAAATATCACTTAGGACAAATAATTTTGCCATCACAAATTCTGTGTCCCTTTTTTTTTATCTTTACATTGGAATAATAATACTCTTAAAATCATTAAAAAAGTTGCAAGCATCAAGTCTTTACTATCTTTGACCTCTTCATGAAGAAAATACAATGCACTATGATGGTAAATATTATTAATGCCACAGTATAACACCAACTGTAATAATGAAATAGCTTTTCTTCACTGGGATGCACAACAAAACAGAGCAAAAGCCGTTCAGGCTCACTTCAGTCCTTAACCTCTGTGTGGGGGGTGCTCAATACCCTAAAGAATGCATATGTAGCTGGGATGAGTTACATGCACAACTGCTGTGGGGCCCAGGGTTGCAGGGCAGTGAACTGCCTTTGTGACAGTATGTAATAATGCTGCAAAATTCTGGAGAGGGAAAAATGAGGTGCTCAGACTCCTTGGTATTATTTATTGCTTTTATAATATTGCAAACTTACGTGTTTGAAAGACCAGCACTTCTCAAGTCAGCCCATGATTTGGAAGATACATCTGAAAATGAAGTGCTCCTGATTTTCCTAAATTACGCATCACCCATGCAGAGAAAACTGAGCTCCTTTTCGTGTCTCAGGGTAACCATAAAAGAAAAAAAAAAAAAAGATGCATTCAAAATCAGTAGTTGCTTTCATAATAATTGGTGCTATCTAACTACTTTCTCTAGAGAGGTTTGGATACAAGACCCTGGTCATTTAAACTCTAATTAACTGATGTGTTATAGTACTGCAGGACTCTAAGATACATGTGATAATAAAGGCAAGCATTCTTAAGTGCAGGCCATCATCCTGCAGAAGCTCTGGGCTATTGCATGAGCTTCCTGCACACAGTCTCACCAGGCTAAGATAATTCAGGAGCAAGAGCTATTACCTCCAACCTGTGGTTGCTCACAGGATGGATGCACAAGTGCACAGACAGAACGATGAAAACAAACGCGCAGCAAAAGGTGTAAAAGAAGTACTGGGGAGCTGGCGGGCAGATGATGGTCTCAGAGACATTACTGGGGGTGGGAAGCTCGCCTTGGGGAAATTCTGGTTTAACGCGTCCCGTGGGAGACAGAATCCTTCTTGACACCTCCTTTCCAAGCCCCGTTGGTACCCATATCCCCTCCGGGATCCGAGCAAATGCCCTGCGCCCCGTCCCGCCGCGCTGCCGCCGCCTCCCGGGTGCCAGGCTCCCCCTTG
>NW_010581632.1:741253-752836 GCF_000705375.1 Tinamus guttatus
GGGCGGCTGCGCGGACAGGTGAGCGGCTCTTTGGGGGCTCCTCGCGGCCGGGGCTGCGCGGGGCGAACGCGGCTTGGACCCCACCTCCCTTCGGCAGCCCGATTTTGTCCCTTGCCCCCAGGGCTGTTAGAGGAGCACAGCACACCAAAACATCGCTTCCTAGCACTATTCCTACCATTCTACTATTTCCCTTTCTGAAACTACAATACAGAGCAAAATGTAATTTACGTTTAAAGACCATCACCGGTCACCCTCCTTGGACCACAGCCACGCACTGCAGGCCACTCGGAGGCGCAGCCCGATTTTGTCCCTTGCCCCCAGGGCTGTTAGAGGAGCACAGCACACCAAAACATCGCTTCCTAGCACTATTCCTACCATTCTACTATTTCCCTTTCTGAAACTACAATACAGAGCAAAATGTAATTTACGTTTAAAGACCATCACCGGTCACCCTCCTTGGACCACAGCCACGCACTGCAGGCCACTCGGAGGCTGGGCACTTTAGCAAGGCTCTGATGCAACGCTCTTCGCTCACACTTTTCCTCCAGCGCATCAGCTCAGCATAATCATCCACCCAAACTGCGCCTGTGTGAGCGAGCTCCAGCCCTAGAACGTAAAGGGCAGCACTTGAGCCTCTGCCTAACTGCTTTAGAGAAGCCTGTTTCACAGAGAAGGGAGTACTTTTGTTACTAGCCATAGTAAACACCGTTTCATTCTGTTTTGATTACACTGGCAAAATTTCTGCTGATTTCAATAGGGCAAGAACTTGGCCTACTGTCAAAACTCTCAGTGTCTCTAATAGAGCAAGAATGATTTAATGAGATTATTGCTCAAGTCCATAACACAGGTGAAGCCCTTCTGCATTTCCTCACTTTTCTTGGCTAGAGTAAATCAATGCACCAAAGGTGCACAGGTCTTGAGGTTCAGAAGATCTATACACTACTATTAGCTTAATTATTAGCTTACTTATTATTGGCTTAATTATTAGCTTATTTATTATTAGCTTAATTATTAGCTTAAAGCTTTAATGTATATCCAAACCAAAATAATCAGTGAAAACTAAGCACTGGAGCTACAGACTGCATCTGTAGTGGGTACACAATTTTAAAACAGATTTCTTAACAGCATTTTGAAAGTTGTGACCCTTAACTGAGACTGTTTATTGATGTATAGTATTAATTACACAATGTTTTAAAGAGACATAATGGCCTGTATCCATATCGGCTTTGCAGACAGGATCTGTATGCTTTATTCTCAAGCATCGTTTTGCTGGCTTCAGTGACAAAAGTCACATAAGTGAGCAGAATTAAACACGTAAAGGAAAGCTTTCTCTCGAGAGTTGCAGTTTCTCTCTCCTATAGACCGCTTGCTCCAAGATCTGCCTGTGTTGCTAGCTATACCCCTCTGAGCACCAAAAATGCTGAGGCTGCTACTGCCTCTGCACTATCAGCCAAGCAAACAAGGTTTGTGCAGAAGTTCGTGCTATGCTTATCATATTATATACACAGCCTATGGTTGATATAGTTGAGATACAAGGGTATCATAATCAACAACTGTGTGATTCGTAATCCAAATTTGCTCAAGAAGTCTTTGTATTTCATCCCTGTCATCAGTACGGCTGAAAACTCATAAAAATAGGGTCAGATGATGACTGAACCGTCAATTTGTATCCTATATGTACTTTGCCCCTCCCACCCCCCATAGATATATGTGTAAAACGATAAATATTGTCTAATTCCATTTGGAGAAAATGCCTTTTTTGTGAATTACTTGAATGGTTGGAAAAGTGCCTTTAAAAAGGCACCTTTTTCATACATTTAATTGTACTCTGTATTAGTGATGGGGCTTGAGAAAGGACTTAAAAGTATCAGCTATGTTCTAAGTTAAATCTGGATAAGTAGAGCATTCATGTAAGAATGCTTTTATCACTGATGACTCAAATATAACCAGCAATGGGCTTCTATTGACCAAGAGTTCAATAACCTGTAGCAGCTGAGCCAGAAATAACACAAGAGCTGTAAGATATATACTGACCTGTAAAGGTCTAACCTGCCAACAGAAAAAAAAAAATCCTAATACACGGGCAGTGTATCACAAATGCATTTGTATGAATTCATACCTAATATAAATTCATACTAAATATATTCTTCTATAAAAATTTGAACTCACATTCTTATACAACATGTAGTTCTAACTGATATCTAATGGGAAAATTATACTGCATTAATTAGTTTCTATTGTAATTTCTATTAACGCTGAGTAAAAACATTGGCAGCTACCTTTTTAATATTTTTTTTCTGATAGACATGTTTGTGTAAGTGCTGTCCTTTACACTGATGCCTTTCTACAGACCTGAACCTGAGACTTTTAAGCAAATCTCTGATAGAAATAGGGTTTTTATACTCCAGGACTATTGGATTAGGTCTCATGACTACAGTTAAGTATTGGCAGCAATGAATAGCAGTTTATCTGAAGGAGCACTGACAATCGAGATGCTTTTTATTCTGTGCTCAGAGCAGAAGTATGTGTGGAAGCACAAGGGCCAGCATCCTACCTGCCAGCCTCCTCACATCTCTGTGTTGGCAGCTGCCAGGCACAGGGCCCGTAGGCATATTTATAATTTTCCTTTCCTCCCTGCCCTTCAGCTCAGCTATTCTACTGAAGATTGTTCCTTTGAAGAGGAGATACGCCCAGATGGCTACAACGTATATAAATCAAAGAAACATGGGATCTCTGTGTCTTTGAGCAGTGCAAAGCAAAGACAGCAGTCCAAGGGAAAAGATTTTCTTCCACTATCTCACTTTTTACCTATGATCAACACTGTGCCTGTGGAATCAACAGACTTTGACGAATTTAGTGATTATAGCCAGGCTTTTGAATCAGATGTGTATTCCTCGCCTCTTGAAACTGACAGCATGGATCCCTTTGGAATCTCCTCCAAACTGTCTCCAGTGAAGAGCCCAAGCTTTCAGAAATGACTCCAATTACAAAGTTGATGTCAAAGAAATCGCAGAACACTACAGGCTTTAAATTTTTCATGTACTAGTATTTTGAACTTTTTTTTTTTTTGTATGGAGCCAGACTTTTGCTTACAATGTCTTATACCTGGAAGATATGATTGCTCAGAGGCTGTATTCCAGAGAATTGCCTCCCTATCCATACTTCATTTGGGGAAAAGAAAGATTCAATATGAAAAAGTAAACCACCAAAGCTACCCCATTACAGTGGTGACAACAGAATTATAATTTTTCTATACCAAGCTCATTACCATATATATCCACCTGTAATTTTTGCTCACAGGAGCAAATGTAGCAAATGTTTTTCATTCACAGGGAGGTTAATCATCTTTTAGGTTCATAGGCCTTAAAGACAAACATTGGGAACAAAACAGGATTAAGGAAGATCTAGCAAATGTGGTTGGGTGAACTAGGGTAAATGCTGTCACTTGGAAAGCTGCTGACAACATTCTGGGAAAACTCTCTTTGGAAAACATTTTGGAAAACAGTGAAAAACACTCTGCTTGCATGCTGTGTTTCTTCTTCCCCTAAGACATAAGGGAAGAAAAGGAAATATTGCTTTCTTCCCTTATTGCTAAGGGGTAATTTGGAAAACTGAATCTTTGATTTCCTTTATAGGCTTATTTGTTTACTGTGGGGCCTGCATCATTCAATGTAGACTCCTCATTAACATGAGCAAGAATTCCATATGTGGGTAAAAGTGTACACATTTATGTTCATCATAGGAAATGAGTAGTACCAACAAATTAGTTTTCAGTAACTGAAGTTCTGTTGTATATAAGTATGTAGGTCTTTAGCAAATGGAGAAAAAGACTGAAAATGGATGATGTATAGGTCAAATCAATTGCATAATAATAAGTTTTCATGTTTTACCTTGAAATATCAGCAGCTCCTTTAAGGCCTTTCAGGCTTCCAATCGGTTTAGTGACTTGAATGCTGCAGAACTGGGTCAGTCGTACAATTCACCGTGCAAGGAAAGATTGTGGATATGTTACGGCCAAGAGGTAAATGTCTGATGCCTTCAGTTCAGTTT
Organism: Tinamus guttatus; assembly: GCF_000705375.1. The sequence continues at coordinate 745,304 of NW_010581632.1, forward strand.
TCTTGTTGCAACAACTTGACTAAGGAATAAGAAACCTGAAAACAACAAGAAAAATAATGTGGAAAAAAAAGGTTCAGGGATTTTGCTCATTTCTAAAGGTTCATTTATAATAGATTTCTGTACAAAGAAACTGTACTGGAAACACCAGTGTTCTTCTGACCTAGCACTTCATTGCCAATGCAATATTTATAATTAATTTATTGAATGCATACATCTGTTTATTTTGTTACTATTATTTATGCTCAAAATTCTATTTATATACTCTTGAAGGTGGATTTTTTTAGTTGTAACAAATTTTGTGAAGTTTTGTAATCATGAAACAGTAGATTTTTAAATTTCTGTATATTATCAGTAGCATAACATGTACATTTGCAATAAAAAAAAAATCATCTTCAACATACACCACAGCTGACTCCCTTTTGTAACTTCTTTAGCCTAAAGAATCAAGGAGGTTCCTAAAACTATTGAATTTTGGCTGCCCAGCACCCCAGTGAAGACGATGTCATTGAAGAGGTGTGACAGACAAGGATAAAAAGAGATCACGCAGTTTATCCAGGGGTAGACATTGAGTGCCAGTGCTGTAACCAGACAGAAGCTGTCTGCTCACAATTGCTGATGAGCTTCATGGTAAACAGAAAATATAAGGAAGGCATATAAATCATGTGCTGAAAAAAATGCAGAAATGTGGGTGGGATGCTGCTGCCTTTTAAAAAGGGAAGTACACTCAGCAATGCAATTGGGAAGAAAACAGGCTGTTTTTTTTCCTGAAAAAGAGACATGGCTTTCTAGCAGAAAATCAAAGATCAAACATTTCAGTTTAGAATTGCCACAGTGCTGATTCACAGCAATTGTAGATTTCTTGTCTGGAAAACATCTCCTATGCCGAGTCACATTACCCTTTGTACCCACTGCCACACATCTGGGGGGCTCTATTCCTCATGTACCAGGAAAGAGAGTCCTGTTTTTGAAGCTGCTTTACTCCCAAAGTTTTCAGACTTGGAACACTCAACTTTTTATCAGACACTATGTATATTTTTCAATAGTAGGTATTTTTCAAGACCCCTTCATATAACTCAAAAACAAAGAAAACAAAATAAAGGTATTATGAATACTTGAAAAAAAAAACAAGAAAAAACAAAAAAAAACTTTTCTGCTAACAAACTGCTTTGATAGGAAATTGCAAGTAAGAGCAGAATGCATAAGATGCACTACTTAATTTAACCAGTGAGAGAATTTAGGTAGCTTTTATGTCTCTATTTATGAATATGCATGTATAGCACAATAAGCACGCTCACATTTGTGAACAGTATCCCGAGATCTTCAGGGAATCCATTTGCTGACATCTTTGACTCTGCATCTTCCACCAGCAGCACAATGTTTCTTACAGTAACAGCATGGTTAGAGAGGCTGGTTCAATATTTATTCAGATGGAGGGAGGAATGCCAGGGGCTAAATTACCCACACCGCTTCCTGGAGCACTTTAGTTTTCCTTGGAGTTTTCCCATCCAAGCACTGACCAGGCCCAGCCATTTTGCTTATGAAATCTGACAAGATCACAGCTTGAGGTGGACTGATTACTGGAAAATGCTTTCCCTTCCATTAGACACCTGACTACACCAGGAACTTGGTGTGCAAAACCTCTAAACATCCTTGCTGCAGCTTCTGTGGGAATGTAAACACCACCACCACTGAGAATTGCACTATATGTCAGGGCTGATCATAATTTGTCAGAGACAGCCACTCAATTGCACTACTTGCATTTATAGTCATACATTTTACAGCTTTAGCTTCTTTTTAAGATGTTAGGGTGCCATATGCCTTCTTGTGAAGGCTCAGTTAGAAGCTATGATATGTAAATAAGTGTTGTCAGAACAGTGAGAAGGCTGAAGAAAAGGAGATACTGAGTATCTCCATTTCCACTTTGGAGAAGTGTAAAAAGCTATAAATCCTTTATGCAAGACCCATAATACCAAAGTTAGCCCTGCTCAGAGAGCAGAAACTACATATGTGAACCATTTTGATGGTGCTTCCTATGTTATCAGTGTGCTTTGTACATGAAAAGAAAATGACATGGTAAGTTAAACAAATGTGTTTTCTTCCATCAAAAATACACAGAAGCCTATCTTCCATTCAGGCAGCTTATGACACAATGGAAGTCAAGATGCACATCCCTTGGAAGGGAACAGGAATGCAAGTAAAGGTGTCAGTAGGACTCTGAATTAGGGTGAATTTATGACACATGGTATGCTTGTCAGCAACCTTGTTGATCAGACTCACTGTTGCAGGTGTATAAGAATGTGCCCAAAATACAGCTAGCTTTGTTGTCACAAATTGCCCAAAAAACAAACAAACACACGAACAACAAACCCCACTATTTTCAGCATATTGGATCAATCCTACTACCTACCGAGATCAAAGAACTTTTTGCCTCTAGCTTCAAAAAAAAAGAGATTTAAATAGTAGCTATTAGCTCAGAGAAAATCTTCAAAGATACCTAACATTTCCACTAACATCAGATAGTTAGTGAACACTGCATTTGCAATTGAGAAGTTGAACAGTGGATAGGTTTTCACACCTGGGAAAAGCTTCAGTGTATGGGTGTGAAATCCAGGGAAACCAAAACATTCAATTAACACTCAAAGTCTTTTTTTTCATTAAACATAAATATCTGAAAGCTATCAGCATAATTTAACACAGAAATATATGCTTATAATACAAATGTTTACTTTAATCCAGTGTTAATTTGTAGTAATAAATGTTGCATTAAAGCTGTCTAGAATGACATACTACAACCTGGGGCTGTTAAGCAAATACATTAGAAAAACAAATAAAACTATTTGAAAAGCAAGTGCTTCTGCTCAAAGCAAAATTATCCTGTGTTAAATTCTAGATTTTTTTCTGTTGAAAATTAGTCTTTCTTATAGTTCTTTACATAGTGATCTTATGCTTGCAAAACAGCAGCTAGGTTGACTCGTAAAAAAAAAATCATTCAGAAACAAGGTCAAGAAATAAGACAAGTTTCATAGACAGTTTAAAAAACAACAACAACAAACTTCCTTAGCACCATAAATTCTGAGAGTTTCATGGGAAAAGGACCAAGATTTATCTGTTCACAATTTTTTGTCCGATTTTTTCCATTCCACTTCTAGCTCACGCACTGACTCCCTCTGTGGTAATGAACAGTTTTCTTAATGCCAAACCAACCCCCTAGCAATAGCATCACACTTTTTTGTGGACTTTAAGAGAATTTGAATCAGGTGTTCAAACCCTCTGTGTCTAAGACCTGATCAGGAATTAGTGGGCTGGCTACTTGGCCTGGGGTGGGGGGAGACCAGACTAGATGGTCAGGACAAGTTTTTTTTCAGTGCCTAAAATGTGTGCAACTAAATATTATACTCTTTGGCTTTAAAGCTTCATGAGAATGGAACTAATAACTATTAAAAACACATAGTAGTAAGTTGCTGGACAAAATCAAAGGCAAATACTAGATTAAACAAAGCTTTTGAACCATGCTCCACAAGCAGGGCTTAATCTTGGGCAGAAGCAGCAATTTCCAGGCAGCACTGCTTCTCTGCCTGCAGCAGGCAAGGCAACTCTGAGGGTAAATGGCAACTATAAAGAGATTTCTCACAGCATCATATGGAATAACTAACACATTGGCTAACATAGCTGAGGCAAGCCATTACTAAAGGGGCTAAAAGAATTGGGCATTTTGCTTGATTATGCAGGAAAACTTGAAATGGAAACACCTGAAGAAGTTTTATATTTATCTAACACAGGTTCCAGGTTGGAAAAATTCCTTCCCTTTCTTTAAGTTACTTTTCACTCGAAAACATTTATTCTATTAAACTGCTTGTGCCAGCATGGACCATGTAGCATCACAGCTGTAGCTCTACCAGCCAATAAATAAATAAAAGAACTTAATCTGTAGAAGCCTTCAAACACCACCTCCATACAGCACTCAAAGGAAGGCACTTACATTTGTTGGGCTGGAGAACAGAAAGATGACACAAGAGAAATAGAGGAAAAGGTGGTTCCACAGAAGACCAGAAAGATTTTGCTGGATCCCAGGAGAAGACAGGCAACTAATGATATGTACAAGTTATTCAGTTCATGGAAGAAGCTGGCTACAAAACAGGTCTGAAAGCCTTTCAGAAAGTGTGACACATATTTTCTCACATATTTATCTTACCCATCTGTATGCAACAAACACAAGCAAAAAAAAATCCACCAGATCGTACCTTTGAGGGAATACACTATAAGCTTTCAAATAACTCACTCCAAAAATAAACTAATTTGGGAAAAAAAAAATCTACAATTGAATCCAAAGAGTATCTACCTGCACTTGGGGGCAGCTGACCAAAGGCGAGCTTGTTCCAGCCCCGGGAGGGCACGAAGGCCGCGCAGGGAAAACCTCAGCAGCCAAATGTGTGCAGTTAATCATCCCGCCTCACAGGCCCGCAGCCCCGCCGCGAAATCAAGCCGTAAGTTTGGAGTTGCAGAGCGGTGCAGTTTTCGTTATGGTTTGCTATTCTAGCACCAACGCGGTAGTCACTTGCACTGTGTTTAACTCACAGCTCTTTGGTGCATTGATGACTTTAAAGCTCATATGCCAGGAAATCACTTTGCATGCATTGAATGCACGGCTGGAGATACAATATGAAGAAAAATAGAGCAGCCCATTAAACTATATAGCTGCAATTTGAATGTACAATTTTATTATAGAGTATGTTTACATAGCTGTAAAATTGCATACATAGCTACAATACATAAACAACTTCAGCAATCAGCTTGATATAACTTTCCAAGAAACGCTGTAAAAAATGTTCATTCGAGGTGAGTCAGCTTTGGTACCATGTTAAAAAAAAAAAAAAAAAAAAAAAACCTGCCTAGAATTCAGGGGGTGAAAATGGAATGGTCGTAAGCTTCATCAACATCACACTGCAGAAAAAGACATAAAAGTGTAATAGAGGAGTGCTCCAGCCTATTAATGTAGAGGAAGCGACGGAAAACAGAACTAGGCTGTAGGTGGTCATGTAAAATGAGTGAAAGACTGACCTGGGCAGATCTCACCTTGGTAAATATCTTGAGCAAAGTCAAGGTGCTGATCTGATATCAGCCCTGCCAAAGGGCGGGTTAAAGGCAAATAGTGTAATTAAAATGCCTTAAAGTGTCCCCAAATATGGTCACATCCTGGGACAGGGTGGCTTGGACAGGTATCGCCTTGGGCTCAAGCGGAAGTTTGGCCCCCTGTGGAGAGACTCTGCTCGTGTTGCTGCGAAGCCTGTGCCGCAGTGTCCAGGGAGCAGCTGCGTTTTATCGCAGCAGTTGGGGCTTCAGACAACTCTGAGGTAAACCTGTCAGTCCTCTGTCAGAGGGGAATGAACTGGAAGCTCCAGCACTTAATGGGATATTAATCCCAACTCCGTGCTTAAGCCTTAGGAAAGATCTCCATTGTGTTGCAGTTTTGAACTTGAGTTCCTCAGAGTCTGCTAAATTTTGCTTTTGCTGTACCATTTCTTTATCAACATTAAATGATTTTTGAAAGGGATTCCAGCTATTTGCTATTTGTGCTGCATTTCAGTAGTTCAGGGCTTATGTAATTCACTGTAATTACCCTTATTTATCCTACTGTAATTCGCTGAACTTTCCAATATGGAAACTTATCTGTATATCCAGTTATTTGTTTTCTAGAGAGTGAGCTAGAATGCAGTGTTTTGTTTTTGGCTATATATATACATGTATATACTTTTCCCCATGGCATTCTTTGAAATCCACAGGTTGGCTGCTACCTTGGGTTTGCACAGACGTGGCATTGTCTGCTCCACAAATGCGCAGGTGAAAAGAACAGGTAGGGTTACAAAAAATGGTGTCTTAATACTAATTCAAATCAATCAGTCTGATTGATTGATCTGATCAGCTTTGAAGCAACCTGATCTGATCTAGCTTTGAAGTTAGCCCTGCTTTGGGTAGCAGGCAGATGAGGTGACTTATAAGCATCCTTTTCAGCTCGTGTTTTTTTTATGATCTCTGTCACAGAATAGGATATGTTTATGAAGTACTAATAATACTCCCCACTTTATGTCACTGCAATCTTGCTTACAATTATACTTTGGTGTGAAATTGCCTAAGTGTTAATATTTGCCTCTGAAAGGAGGAATCCCTGTGCTTCATGACATTTTAAAACTCAAAACTTTCACTCTGAATTCATTGTCTGAAGATGAAATTATTTTTTTTCCTAAGGATACTTTAATTTGAATTTGGTAAAACCTTAGGTTTCTTAAGAGTCAGTTTTCTGAAGATTACTAAATACATAGTTTAATTCTTATCCTGTATTTTTATTTCTGTTAATTCTTTTTAAAATCTTTATATGACTGGAGAGATACAGTGTCTTCCCATCCTGTTAACGAATTGTGTTATCTTTGAGATGCTTTAATTAAACCATAGGCACGACACCATGCTATGGGAAGACGCCGGCTAGAGTGTCATTCATGAGCAGTGTGTAGAATCCGTAAGGACCCGCAGTGCCTATTCACTGCTCAGTCTGGAAGTATTTTATCCCCTCATTAGCACTGTTCCGTCTCAGAGATGCAGGCACCCCCTTATCCAAGACTGACATTCCTGTTACGCCGCGAGCCTGGCTCTGTGAGTGAGCTGCTGTTCACTGTCCCTACGAGCTGCAGCTACAGGCTCTGCGTCCCAGAGGCAGCGAGACGAGCAAGGGCATCAGGATCTCATGAATAATGCACAAGTATTTGATAAGGGTCAAAATCTTTGCCATCCCTATCAGGAATTTTATGGTCTCTGCCTACCTTTTTTTTTTTTTTTTTTTTTTTTTGACTGCAGCAGAAATCCATCTTGATAATATATATAATTTCTCCAGTTTGGCTGAAAGAATTGCCACCATATTCTCATCTATAGTGATATGTGTTTTAGTGAACTTTCCAATTGCATTTCTTTATTTTACTCAGTCATGTAATTGGTATTTACAGAGATTCTTCAATATTTCTTAATTTTTGGAAGGTAAGTCAGAGGGGGAAAACTTTAGCTGTGAAATAACTTAATGCCTAGTTACAAGTTACAAATAGATACGCAGCTGTCTATTCCCATGTATGCGTGTATGTATGTATATATTTCAAAGGAATACAGCCTTAGTGAGTTAAATGGGGGGAAAAGAAGTTTAATAAAAAATAGGAATGGAGGACTGGGTTCTGTACTCTGAATTATAATATGTAAATGTCAGTCTTCATTATAGCAGATGGACAATTAGTAGACTAATTTTTTGTTTCTTTTCATTCTTTGTAGTAAAAAGATAAGGGTTCTGGATTCATTAATAGGGATGATTCGGAAATTCCCTTATGAAGACCCCAGTTATGACAAGCTTCAAGAAGATCTGGAAAAAATCAGAGGAAAATATAAACAGGTTTGTAGAATTAAATTGTTACTTTAGCACAAAGCGTACACATTTCTGAAAAGATTTAATCTCTAAACCCGCTTAAAAATAGTTGTTGTGCAGTTAACAATTACCATTCT
>NW_010581633.1:8594-39458 GCF_000705375.1 Tinamus guttatus
CTAGCAGGCTTGGAGTTCAGACACGCAGTGTGTGCAGCCACGATACAGAAGTTCCGCTTGTTCAGCTCACAAAAAGCCTGTGCTTCAGCTGGAAGCTTCTGAAAAGAAAAAAAAAAAGAAAAAGAAAAAAAAAACCCTTGAGAGAATACACTAAATATACATGTTTTATGGGGGGGGAGGCAAAAAAAAAAAGAAAAATCACTGTACATTTGCAGTTTCACTGTTTTTTTTTTCCTGTACAAATTGGCTGTTCCTTTCCAATTCAACTCAAATGGAGCAGTTACAGTCAGAAGCAGCTAAAACTCCAAGAGTTTCTTAGTGCAGAGTGCTGCCAGGCTGTCCTCCTCCTTCCACAGGACAGTCTTCAAATCCTGCGTGGGGCTGTCAGGGGGCACCTTTAAACCAGGGCAGTTCAAACCTCTTTGCTGTGCTGAGCTGCTTGCTGTTCTCATCCTCAGCACCGAGTCAGAAGCAAGCCTGAAAAATCCCACCTCAATTAATTCCTTTATTTGCCACAGCATAAGAGTATTCCCAAAGAAGCTGCAGGATCAGCAACCAGAAAAGGTCTCCTGGAGGCATAAACAGATGGGTCACAGGTCCCCATGTTTATGAAACAGGGAGGAATTTATTGCCTTGTACATCCCCCTCTGCCAAGGGATTATCATTTCAGTAGGTGACCTGCTGAAAAGTGATACTGCAGTTTGCTATAGCTGAAGGTAGGTACTTTTATCAGCGGGATGGATTAGAATTACACTATGAACGCAGGACAGGAGGAAAACCTTACACCATGACATTGACTTGATTTTATTGCTGAGCATGAAGGAACATAAGTTAGGGGAGAAGAAAAAAATATAATCAAGCAAACAGTGAAAAACAGCAACAGATGCTAACGGACGGATGAAGACTTGAAAAATGTAAAAGCAGGAGACAGGAAATTCTTTATAGAAGACATTCAATTAATCCATATATTTTTTACATATTCCTACTAACAATCATTATTTATAAGAGAAGAATTGAACTCTTTCACTATTTAACATATTGTAAAATCAAAGCCACAAGATTTTGCTATCACAAACCTACACATGAAATGGTAGAATCAGCAACTGGGTTTTGATGCCACATCAGGAATCACCTCCTGAGGGTCAAGTTTCCCTCCTGCAAGGTCACTTCTTTTTTTTAAATAATGGTTTAGCTTGAAAAGTATACGTCAATAATAGCAAGTCACCGCTATTCTAGGTTTTTATAGGATATCACCTGTGAAAAGGATGCCCAGGGAACAAGGAGGCACACTGAAACCAAATATTTCTCTGTCCTAACTGATGACAGCAAGACTAAAAGGAGAGGCAGCATCTTATAAGAGACTATTGCGAAGCAGCAAGGTTACAAAATGAAGTAGGAGGAGGAAGTGTGAGATCTACCAGCTTTACACTAAACTCACTCTAATTTTTTTTTTCTTAAGTTAATCCAACAGTTGCCTTTTTTGCCACAGATTTCATTACTAATATGCTGTAACGTTTACCAGAAGTGACTCCGATGAAGAACTCCAAAAACTGGTTATGGAAGCTCAAAAGTCAGCAAAACTCTGGCTAAGGAAAGAAGGAGAGAATTATTCTGCTTTTTTTTTCCCCCCCCCAGTAAACTTATCTCAGGAATATCATAATCTGTGAAGGAAGAGCAGTATACAACATAACACTCATCAGCAGACACATCTATGCTGCCAACATATTTAAAATATTCCTTTTCCCAAAGCACCTAAATGAAATTAAAAGAAACAGCAGCAGGCCCTTCAGCAGATTGGTCTGGAGCCAAACCAAAGGAACTGTTCGTTCTCAATTCATTTAAAAGTTGCAGCCTTTCTAGGAAGATGAGTGAAAGAACAAATCTTTTCTGAGAAACACTTGCAACATCCTATGTTTTAGCATAAGAAGCATGATCATGATAGTTTTTGCTATATTTGCAGCAGAATAAGGGCAGAATTAGTTACAGCGAAATAACACTTTGAAAAAGAGCCGTTACCAAAGCTGTAATTCAATCAGAATCTTTTTAAGAGACAGTCAGAGCCGCCGCGCGCTGGATTTATTCCTGCCATCACCATCCCACTATTAAGTTTCAGCCACTGATACAAATGATGGTGCCTGGGCCAAAGTTGTAATGACTCTGGCACTTGGTGAGATTAGAATTTAAACTAATGGATCCAGAGCCTACCACATAGCTGCAGCACTGCCGTGTGTAACATCATCTTGGCACAGAGAGCCCATGGAAAGCATGGGAAACGAGGCTCTTCCCAAGCCACGGGGTGCGCGTGTGAATTCCAAGCAGTTGCCATCCCGCTTGCTCTTCAGCATGAAGCATTCAAAGCCAAAAGTAAAGTCGTGGAATAACTCTCACTGCCTTCAGAAGTGGAAGATGCTCTTTACACTGAAATAAAATTTGGCTAACGGAATCTCAGCCTTTTCCATTGCCTTGAAAGTCCGCAAGCTCCCAGTAACTCCTGATTGGCATCTGTAGGAGCTGAGTGCAAGCACCCAAAAGACAACGGAGCTTCAGGCAAAGAGCTAATGCCAATGAAAGTCACTCACATGGAGACGCGTGGGGCAAACGCTGCTCCGAGCCAGCCCCGCTCTGCGGCCGGTGGTTACGGCCCGTTGCGGGCGCTGCGGTTCCGGCTCGAGCAAGGAAGCTCCATGATTTCTACTTATAAACACATGGACATTTAATTAAAAAAAAAATAAAAACTCCTTTTAATCTCCCTAGACAATTTGTATTAAAGATGAGAGGGCTGAGCTAGTTTGTATTGTCATAAGGCTGTGTTGGGCTTGCTCTGCTCCTGATCAGCTGCCCCCCAGGTTTGGGAAAGTGAGAGGGAATCTGTCTCCCTCTGAGCTAATTAAGACCCAGCAGAAGCACCTGTTGCTTGGGATGGCACATGGAGAGGGAAAGGAAAAAGAGAGAGGGAATGTAGGCTGGGAAATGAAAGCCAGGTCATGTTTTAAGGAAAAAACTCAGTTTGCCTTGCTTAATTGAAGAAATTACTTGGTTACATTCTGAATACCGGGGTTTGGGACCTAGGCACGTGGCAATGCTGCAGGGTGTCAGCCCGGGCACAATTCCAGCAGCAGGGAGCCCCAGTGCTCCTCATGCAGCCAGGACACCCAGTGGGGAGGAGAGCAGCAGAAAGCAGAGCTTGCTCTCAGCAAATACTTTAAGTGGATTTAACCCTGCCAGTGAAATGAAATTTAATTTCCAGAGATGACAAAAGAATCCAAATCCCCTGTTTATCCCAACAGTGAGCCTGCAGGTTGATTTTCCTGGGCTTATTTTTAAAGGCACAGGAGTTTCCCTCTCCCCCCAACATCACCCATGGCTGCTCTCCTTAAGCAGGAAAACAAACCACTGGGTATCAGAAACGGGAGTTACAGAAAGCAAGGAAAACCGAGCGCCCCGACTGCCAGCAGTCTCCAAACAGAGACTTGCAGCTGCAGATTCAAAGTACTTTCTCCTAGGCAAGAAACTAGCCCAGGGCCTGGGCTAGTTTCACCTTCCACACCGTAAGAATATTTGTTGAGAAACACATTTTGCAGAAACGTCCTTCTCAGCTTTAGAGGATGACAGAGAGGAATTCAGCTTTTAGAAGTCCAGGATCATTCCAAAATTCAGAACTTACCTTAACACAAAAGTTAGCCAAATGCTTAGTTTCATATACTTGTAAAATATATTTTATGCATTTCTAAAGACAAGTGTTAGAGAAAACAAAACAAAAAATGCACTCATTTCAGTTTTTAGATACAGATATTTAGGGCTACCAAATTTACTTCCAACTAATATTTCATGCTCTCCTACTTGTTGAGGTAAATTCCCTCTCATTTCTCACTGTCAGGTATTTACATTATGCATGAAAAGTAGAAGCCTGCAATTATTGTTAATTAATACTGTATGAATAATGAACTTTATAATCTGCCTGCTGCTATATATGGGGTTATTACGGATTCTGTGACCTTTTCGCTTACGTCCCAGTGGCTCTAGAAACAAATGAGATTTGATGAATACAGCAAAATATCTTTCACCTCCCACATATGGCTAATAAATTATTTTAGGGAATGCTGCAGCAACAGTAGGGCAATAACCGGAGCCTCATCCACAAGGAGCTGAACAGCAGGAGCGATAGCATAAACATGCAAAGTGCCCGAGATGCCAACGCTGCTGAAGACCATGGCAAAAATTCCCCCTGTATCCAAGGTGTGTGATGAGGCATGAGTAGAAAAAAAAATAGAGGGAAAAATACATTTTAACCAAGTAGGAAATATTATGAACATCTTGCAGATGGACCAAAGGGTTTTCTTTAACACTGCCTTGCTCATGGAGCGCAATTGCCCTGCCTCAAAAAAAGGGAAAATAACCACCTGCATTGTTCATCTGCAGCGTGAACAGAATAATTACGTTTCTAACAGTATCAAAAGGTCTTATGCCTCCCCTCAGATCTCCAACTTGGCATTTGCCAAGATTTATACAACAATTCAGCTTGAATAATCAAAGATTGACAGCTGAGTAAAGACAGCAAGCAAAATATTTCGGAAGAAATCTGTAAATAACTACAGCATTCCTAAAAATGCCAGTTGGTAGTGCTGGAAAGGTTGGAGAACAAGGATCAGCAAGTGTTTCTATCTGTTAGCTGCTGAAAAATAGAGTAATGTCAGGCAGCTATATTGCATGTCATACATCAAGGGCTCCTTCTGAAGGAATCGTACGCATGTACCTACCTTGTCAAGGATTACAAACCCTGAATTGCAACTAGGCTTCCATTATTTGCCTTATCAATGTTTTCACGGTCACCAACTTCATGAAGAACAGCAACATTTTAAGTGTTAGATGACAGTTTTCAAACAATTAAAGCCAATTTTTCCTGGATACTCTCTGGGGGCCGTTGTGAAGCCTAAGCGGTTATTTCAAACTCAGTAAAACAGGAGATGATATTCATCTTACAACTGCACATACTTTTTTTCCCCTTTCTGCTTTCACGACGTTTCAAGGTGAGTAAAGAATAACAGCAGCTAACCAGGCATGGCATTTTATTAATGGCTTCTCCAAGGATAACAGGTTCTCTTCAGTGCACAAATTCAGCGATAAACTTCCACTGCTGCTACATATTCAGCTGCTTTTGCAATTTATGTCAGGTCCTTATCACATAAGGACAGAAGCAATCAGGCCAAGCAAAGCAGAATTACACAACTTAAAAGGCTTAATATTCTTTGTCAGACCGCTCCTAAGAACCTGGGGGCTTTGGAGGAACTCGTTTGCTCTTATTGGCATATTAATTGCCAAGAGGCAGGGGATGCTCCCAGAGATTTGTCTGTAGGAATCATTTCAAAAAGCCGCTTGTTTGAGATTCGACTCAAAAGGGATTGCTAATGAACAGCTCTGCCATTTAATAAGCACTAAACCAAAGAATGATATTCAAACCTACTCTCGCATGTTTACTTTGTATTCCCTTGATTTCTCAATTGCTTTTGGTCACTATAAAAGGAAAAGAAAGAAAGAATTAAGCAAGCTTTAAGCCTTAGGCTAGAGAACCTGCTTCAGCACTGGTCACAACCCTCAGCAGCTCTAGCAAGGCCAGTGACAGCCATATAAACAAGATCCCTTCTGGCTGCTTGCAGAGAGCTTTAATACTGTTCTGGGAGGGTAGAGGGTTTTGTTTGCATAATATTCTGTGTTTTTTTTTTTTCTTAAGTCTTGAGGCAAGGAGTGTAACCACAAACAAGGTGTTGATTGGGATGGAAATGGATCTGAACCCTTTGCTGTGTCATCAAAAATAATGAAGGTCTAATTACCATTTAACAGGTCGTGTGATAATCAACCTACATCACATTAGAACTACAATACTTATAGCAGAAACAATCATTAAAATGCATTAAAAGCCCCACCTCTCTCTCTTCCATTTAGGGCTCTGAAAACAGCAAATTAAGGATGGCATAATGAGGAAAATACTTACTGTGGCTTTGTTAAATCCTGCAGACACTTGAAATTGTATGGCAGGTAATTCTATTCTTCACTCTCAATTACTTGATAGGGTCTGAAAGACCTATTTAGATTCAGGTTTCTGGGCCTTGAGACTTTTTTTTTCCCCCAACTGTGTATTTTATTTGCATGGTTTAAACTTAGACGTGCTCTGTGGCCAAACCAAAGATTTACTGCTGATCCACTAGTATCTGCTTCTGTGAGGCTCTCCTGGCAAGCCCTAGGCCCTATCTCTATATGGATCCAAAACTGTGATTACTGCCCGCAATCACAGACAAGTTCTCAGTGTAGAGACCCACCACCAAACACTTCATCAGTGCAAAACCCAGACAATTTGGGAGAAGGAGATATCTATTCAATACACAAGGCACTAAAGAAGTCGTGTTGCCCACACAATATTAGGTGCTAGGTTTCATTCCAGCAAATAAAGAGCAGCTTGTTTGTTCCATGTTAGCCCCATATAAACCACACAGCTTTAGCCTTCTGTGTTTATGTAACCCAAAAGACTAATTCCTATATAGTCTATATGGTTATTAACCTGCATACAGTGCCAACTCTTACTTATGCTAGGAAATAACATCTATGCACTGCCAGTGATTTAAGTAGCAACTTAATTATTCCGCATATTGAAATAACAACGCAGCAAGTTATTTAGTTAATGCTGAGGCTACCATACCTGAAAATGACTCCGCATCATCTTTAACAGGAGGCATAACTTTAAAATAGGAGATGGTATTTACTTAAAACTATCATAATCAAGGAAAGATGTGAAATGACACAACTGAAGCATGGTGCTAAGTCTGTATCTTACATGAGTTTTCTTTTATATTGCTGCTCTTCCCTACTCCTTTCATTTTCCTGAAACAGTAATTTACTTAAACACATACCTACTATACGTAGGTTCAATGCAGTTTGACATCAGTCAGAGATTAGTCTTCAATAGGCTCAAAGGCCACGGATGCTAAAGCAAGTTCAATTGCTAATATACAGGCATCAACTTCAGATTAATCTTTTATCATCTTCAGACTCTGAATTCTGCCTTTTTGCTACTTTAGCAGCAATGTCAACCTCCAGACCCACAGTCCTACTAAATCTCGATTTGACAATGCATATCTTGGCTTGAGCATTAATATTTGTTGTTCATTTTTCACGCTACCATTTCCATATTTATAACATGGCTAAAGATTTCCCTGGCATGGTAGGACCCGTCACCTTCTGGGTTTCCCCACAAGCTTTTTCAGGCTTTTTTCTCGTAGTCCTATCTGCCCTGCTGACCTCTGTGATGACTCCTACAGGCCCCCAAACTGTGATTTTCTTATTCCAGTAGCCACAACTAACCCAAGCCTCCAGGAGAAGCGAGATGGACCCTCCTGAGGTGTGGAGCAAGCAGCCACAATCTTCCTTCCTCTGGGATGGGAAAACATGGGCCAGGAGTCAACCTGCACTTCCCAAAAATTTCAGTCGCCCTTGGGGCAAGTATACAGAAATGATGTTTTTCCCTGTGGGAAAAAAAACAGTGGCCTAGAAAAGCATCAGAGCTACAGCCTAAGGTTAAAAATCCTTCCTGACATTGTTAGAACGCTTGGATTGCAGTTTAGGAAAATAATTAAGCTTAGCCAGAAGAAAAACAAACAAACAAAACCTCACTTCGTGCAGTTTCATCTGGCTTAATCAGTTATTGGTATTTCTCCACGTAAAATGTGATCCAGGATGATGTTCCTGCCATGTCTCTTCCAGGAGCTGTAAGCAATGATCTTGCTCTAATAAGACACAACAGCAGAAACATAATCAGACAGGGTCGCAACAGGGGATGTGCCTGAAGCAGGTCAGCAAATGCAGTGACTACAGGAACAAACCTCCTCCCAGGAGTGCTCATGTTTCAGGCACCAGAACTGCAAAATTTCAGGCTCAGAACCAATATGCCATATTTACCCCACTGCACAGGTCCAGGTTCTCCAGGTTCCTCCAACTTCATCATTTGAAGGTTCAAGTTTGGCAGGAAATAACCACCTTGGAATTACTGCTTGAGGTGCCAGTTTGTACAACCAGGATTTACTTTGGGCTCTAGAGGATATTTAATTATCGTAGAATAAAATCTGCTTGCATTTCCAGCATTACCAAATGCTTAACAGAGCAGTAATAAATAAGCTAAACTACAGTTTTCCTCACCTAACTGAGCCCCTTGCAACATGCAGACCCTCAATGCAAGGTTTTCTGCCACCCCAAATCCCAAATGCATGGACATGACAGCACAAATGTGTCCCACAGGACACAGTTCTCTCACAAGGAACATATGGAAGCCGAGACACTGTTATGGCTCATAGCCGGGCATATTGGATTCGAGTACAGGACCTCCTCACAAATCTCAGCTCTGCAAACTGGTACCTCTCTGCAGGTGGAAGCTGCTCTCGTACTCTCATGTCCATCACTGATCACAGTGACGCTATGGTAAAGTGGGGGAAAATTGCTAGATTTCAGGAAGAAAATGTATGGATTGCATATGTGAAAGTGTGATATTTGTGTCTTGAAAGTCACCAGAGATCGAATGCAGCTCATGAGGCTCTCTCTACACACAGCAAACTATAAAGGAACACGAACAATTAGCACTGAAAGACCATTCTGTAAAATTTTAATGGTAGCAGCTACTGGAAAAAAAAAATAAGAGAGAGAGAATATATTTAAATAGAAAAAAAGAAACCATATAAAGACAAAGCAAAGAGAAAAATCTTTAGCATCTAGAAGGTAAGAGAATCAAATAGCAGCAGATTCATAAAGAATTAGTTCTGCCAGGGATCTCATACTTAATAACAATGCAAAAAAAAATGCTTAGGGAAAAGCAGCAGATACCTTATGTTTAGCTGCATTGGCCAGTCCAAGGAATTAATGCCCAGAAATTGATTCAAGCTGACAGAAAGGAAACACAGGTGTCATAGTCTAAAAGCTCCATCAAAACTATAAAATGTCATACTACATGAAAAGCACAAAGGAAAATAACATAGCTCATTTTAAAGTCATAATGATGTGGAAAAGGAGTAACAGAACTTGATACTAAATATGCAGGAGCTGCAAGGTTAGTCTAAAGGGAGGGAAGAAAAAAGATATCCAGAGATAGAAATGCTAGCTGAAGATAAAAAATAAAACTCTCAATGGAAAAATGTGAAAACACCGTTCCCTCAAAAAAATCAACACGAATTCTGCAAGGACCAAGATGATGTCAATATGCAGCAGATGACAGTTTCTTACAACTTTGCATTGTTGTGCATTTTAGACACAAAAATCGGCTAATCAAATTTAGGCTGCCTCTGAGAAGGCATTGAAGAAGAATCAAAAAAAAAATCCAGTAAATTCCTATGGCTGCATTTCCAGAAGCACAAGGAGGACGTACCAGGGGTTGTTGCCATACCTATGGCACCAGAGCTGGCCATAGGAAACATTCTTGGAGATCACTTTGATTTGATGTTCTTCTGTAGGGCAACAATGGCAACGATCACACCGAGGAGAGGGGAACATTTGAAGGATGTTACTGCAGCAGGAAACAAAGAAGTCATTTTAGGGGCCATCAAATGAAGACAACAAAGGAAACATTTGGGACTCAAGAGAAAGCTTTGTGATTATATAATCCATCATTCAATGGGAAGGGGTCCCGAGAGAAAGTTATGAAGTTCCCACACTTAGATTTTCCTGTCCCGAAAGCTTCAAGAGCTGCAAGAAAGGAAAATATATTCTCATTTCCTTGGAGGCTGTTGGCCTAACTACACTCTGGTGCCTTTCTCCATCTTCAATGTGTGCAATTCTTCAAGAAGAAGCAGGGGGAAGACAGCTGGGAGAAACTACATGAAGGACGGGGACAGGGGAAAAGAAGAACTAATTAAATGCAAGGGAAAAAATAAAAATAAAATTGAGAGATTTAAAGCTAGGTCTCCACTCCCTGTTCTACAATCCTTCACTGACATTCACTACAAAACCAAATTGTGCTACTTAGTGCTTAAAATTTGCCTTTGTATACACGAACAACCATTTTTAAAGCATTTTTAAGAGTCGCTCTCTGAGAATTTATGACACACTCGACAATTCCTCTACAACCGCCACATGAAAGCCTGAGAACAGAAAGAGGACCTAATTCCACGTCAAAAGACAGATCTAGTTTTCTAGGGCTTTTAACTTATAGCACCATGTTTGGCCTTGCAGATAAGACCTTACAGAACCAAACAGGGGAGGTCTGGACTGCCACCTTTTCACAGCTGTAAAGATTCTGCCCTCGAACAGCTCAGATTGAAGAAGTTTGCATAGAAATCTGGAGCCATGTAGCTCTGGAAATTATGAATCCAAACACATAAACATAAAATGAGGCTTCTGGGAGATTTTGTGATGGATTTGAGCTGCTTCCTGTGAAAAGGAAAGGCAAAAGAATTAAGTATTCTTCATCATTTTAAGTTCCATAGCCAGAATATAGTGTATACAACTGGAAACCCCTCCAGCTCATAGTAAAAAGACTGCAGGACAATATCCACCTCCAGGGTGTCCCACAGCAACTTGCCAGTTTTCACACAGCAAAGAGCCAAACACGCCCCCACCATCAATATGTGCGTCCCCAAGAAAAATAAGTTTTAGTCAGACAAAAAAGAGGGGGGGAAAAAAAAGGATTCTTTCAAATCTAAAAACACCATTGTGGGTCAGACAGCTTATCTAGATGAGCTGCCCAGCCTAATAAATATCCTCAGTTCATAGAGCAGGAAAACAGCGTGGTGCTCAAGTCTGACATGTCACACGTCGGGTTTTCCAGAATTAAGTCCACTTTGTGCTAGAAGAATATTTTGAAGAAAAGTGCATTTTGTTGTTAAAATGACCAGCAATGGAAGATTCTTTACAATGTAGAGCAAATTGTCCTAAATCTTAATTATTTGCTCAGCGGGGAGGAAAAGAAAGGTATTTTCTGCTGTACTGTCAGATACCTGTTCTCAGAGATGGTTACAGACCATGAAGCCGCCCCTCACATTCCTCTTTATTAAACTAGGCAGATTTGGCTTCCTGCCTGGATCAGCAGCCCAGGGCCAGCTCCTAAAGGGCCACACAGAGGAAAACAAAATGCTCCTCTTCCCATACCAGGTGGCA
Organism: Tinamus guttatus; assembly: GCF_000705375.1. The sequence goes on from NW_010581633.1 coordinate 19,722, forward strand.
CACAGATCATGTCAGCTCCTTTTTTATTTTTTCCCCCCCTCTCATTTCATTTTTCTGATTTCTCATTTAGTCTTATTAGAAGGCACTGCGTATCCAATTTACCAAACAACCCAGACAGCCCCGAGTCAATGATCTAATCTCATTAGTTATCGCTCCAATTTTCCACCAGATTAGAAGCAATGTTAGGTGACAATCATGTGTGTCAACTGAACCTTTCTACTGCTAGTGATCCTACCATGCTTTTTTCCTCCTCAAACCATTGATTTAACCATAAAATACCATGGCGGCAAGGCATAAAGTGGGTGAAACCCTCCTCAGATGCTAGAGGTCAATGATGACTGTTTAAGCATGACCTCTGCCGTCCCACTTAGTAGTTGGCTTTTAACACATCGGATGGTTAGTTTCTTAATATCATAACATACTGAGTTGAACATCTCAGAGAAACCCAAATATTCTGTATCAGCAGCATTAACTTTAGCTACAGTCCATTTCATGAGAAGTGTTTTTTTTTTTGAACACCTTCTTTTTGAGAAACGACTTATTTTTCATATTGCATTTGCCTTTCAAGATGTGCACCGACATTCCATGATCACAACTAAGATCTTATCCTAAAGCGTAACTAGAGTAACCTAAATCTCCTCCTAGATCCTCATAGGCTATATTAACTGCTAAAAACTACTACTGTTTAATAACAGATCAAGTACCAGCATATTCCTGTCCTTTTGACTGTGGGCTTTGGGGGTGTGTGGCAATATCACTTATTTTTCCCATTTACATCCCTTCTTCCAACTTGCTTGGCTAATAGTCTCTGCAGCTTTTAAAATGGGCCTTTTAACATATTAAAATGGCAACGGGTTGGGCTTATTCTACGCACATCACAAATCAAATCATGATCACTGTCTCTAATCTACCCTCAATTTCCAATTCCACATGTCATTTTTAACCTGTCAGAGCAAGCTCTAACACAGGTTTTGCCCTCGTTAGAAGTAGTGTGTTTCAAGGTGAATATTTTCTCCTATAAATTTTTAGTTCCACAGAGGAGCAGCTCCTCTGCCCAGGCATAGGAGATCCAACACAGCTACTCTGCCGCTTCCTTCTGGAATGGGCTCCCACTCCTAAGCTCCTCCTTTGCTCTCTATTTGCTCCTAAGAGAGAGTAAAACAGCTTCAAACCCTGCTCTGAAAGGGTGCTGACCCTTCCAGAGCTAGGCCAGATAATTTATTTCTGATTAGCAGGGACTCAAATCTGCTAATGCCTTTCTTAATGAGGGCACTTACCCTCTTCTTCAATTCAAACCCTGTGAAATGGATCAAACTTAGAGGTTTAACTATGCAAGTTTGGCCATCTCATTTCAGCAAAAGTACCACCACGGTGACGTTCACACATGAGCTCATCTAGGCTATCATGTCTTTTTCAAGGTTCCTAGCATTGACATTGAGATAATTAAACTTTTTTTCTCTATATACCCTTTTATGCTTTAACTAATTTTGGTTAGGGGAATCATAATTTTGTGCTAAATGAAGACTCATTAGTTCTGTGCTCCATTTTCTCTTTTTGTACTAGCTTCTACCTCTTCTGACCCTTTTCTTTTTGCAAAAAAGTCAACTTTCTTACTTGAGACAGGCCTGCAAAGTGAATGTTGGCTTCACCACAGGTAATGGGTTGCCATAGCACAAAATTCCCTCCGACAACTAATGTCCTCCTTGCCTTCAGGAAGTCTGAGATGTTTCCTCGTTCAACTGTTGATGCAGATCCAGCACTTAAGTTGGACACCTTCCACAGCACATAGCAGAGCTCAGCTGAACAAAAAGGGAAAAAAAAATCAACTTGAGCCACAGTGTAACTTGCAAACTTCATTAGTGCCTTTGTGTGCATTTAAACCCACAAAATTCCATGCTCACAGCCCTGTAGCTGCATGAGGCTTGTTTTATTATTCTTCAAAGTTCACTAAGGAGTGAATGCCTTCAGAGATGCCTTCAGGAAGGCATCTTTCCTTAGATAAACGTTTTCCAAACTCAATGAAAATAAGTGACTAACTCCTGGTTTATTATCCATTCAAATCCAGACTTTGGAAGCTATTTCACAGAGGCAGGATACACGTGAAATGTCAGTCCAAGTTTTAAAACAGATCTGACCTTTTCCAGGAGAAAACTGGCCTATATGAAATTTGATACAACAAGGACCTAAAAGACAACTGAAGGGTGGGAAGCTGCATCCTCATCAGTGTTTTGTTTTCACCGTTAAGCTATGACACAGAAGGCTTCACAGAAACACTGTAGAGTGTTTCCACAAAGCACATTTCAAAACGCTTTCTGCAAAGGCCCCTCCTTGACCAACGTCGCCCTGAAAGCAAAAGCTTCGACTTGGATGGCAAGCGTCAAATCAGAAAACACAAACCAGACCCGGCCCCAAGGGGCAACGCAGGGTGGCCGGGGGGACCGACAGCCCTTATTCACACAGGGGCTCCCACTCAATGAGGCGCTGGATGAGAAAACACAGAATTAGTTCCCCAACCAAGTGGCACATGAATATTTTGAGGATGGCTTGGCCTGATCCACATCTCTCCAGCTCTGGAGGGCAGCACAGGGTTCTCCTGATGCCTCCTTTGCAGCAGATGAGACACAAGATAAGGGCCAAGCCACCCCATACAGCTGGAAGTTTCCCAGCTCTGTTGAGTGACATTTATTGCTCGTAAGGGCCTTGTACAGAACGGAAAACATCAACTTCTCACTTGAAGTTCGATTTAACTCGCTATCAGGAGAGGATCTGTCCCAGCCTTTCACATCTTAACAGAGAAATAAAGGGCAGCCCTGACATCACAGTGACAGCAAAAAGAAATACGAATAGTGTCCTCACCAAGTGTATGCTGTAAACTTTGCTGCCAACCAGCCTTAGATGCCTTCAAACTCAGCCTTCATATATAAACTAAAATCCTACAGATGTGTTGTGGGGTCCTTGGCTCTCTCTGCTCATAAATTTGGAAGAATAAGACGGTAACAAAGCCCTAGCAAGAAAAACTCCTAAACAGAAGCAACAGAGAATCACAAGGGTGATTTTGTCTCAAAACTGGCAGAGAGACTGAAAATAAGTTAGAGGATCTCAGCAGAAAGGACAGTCTATAGCTGAGAGCAAGAACATCTCTGGTCGCTCCGGGATCCCAGCATGCTGAGGAGGAAGAGCAATAAAAATTAAATTACTGGTACATGGTACTCCCTCCCACGAGTTTTGGGAGGAAGAGGTCTTTCCTTTAAGGAGAGGGAGAGAATAGGGTATTTTCCCTCCTCTTTTACTTTATTTCATGTTAAAACGTCCTACCAGGATGAATTAATAATGCATATGTAAATTGGGCCTCATGATTTCTTATTGCATTAAACTGTCAGGAGGCTGGTAGTAATAGGCTCAGAATATTGATTTATTTTGCTCTGAACTTCATTATTGGCATTGTAAGCGAATATCCATTTTTATCGGGCTAATCTAACATATTGCTCAGCAGAGGAGTAAAATTTACTTTCATCTCTGCTGAGCTATGCACGAGCCATATTGGAACAGGCTGGATTTGTTTGCTTAACAGTGTATGGCAAAACCCCCAAGGATTTCATATCCTCTTTAGAGCAGTACAGATTTAAAGCCCAAACCTGGACAAGCTTTCCTCCACGTGGACCAACTCCTTTGCAAATTGCAGTTGCAAGATGAGACTTTACAACGGTCGGATATTTTTGATAGTACATAATACTTCTGCAGGGGGCTGAGGTGGCTTCCTGAGCTTCACGTGGCACCTGAGCAGAGGTGGCTTCAAGAGCAGGTAAACCTGGTACTTCAATAAACAGGGTGACAACGGGGCACTTGATAGTCAGTTTGGAGCCTTCCTGTGAAGGCTTGCACAAAGACACCCACCTCCAAGCTATACAGAAAGCTTAATGACAGACCAAGTATTTGTAACCCAATTACTGCTAAACCACCCAAAACAGAGCCACATACCCTTAAATACCAGTCTGAAGCTTGGACTGCCAAGTTATCTGTCAAGCAGCGAAAGGAAAGTGCACCAAAAAGGAAAGAGAAACACTTCTCTTTCCTATTATGTATTTTTTCCACAAAGAGTAATATAATTTAAAAAAAAAAAGAAAGAAAGAAAGAAAGAAAATCCGGCTAATTTCCCTTCTTCATTCTTTCATGTTGAGGATAGCCCAGCTCTGCCTACAACGAAACACGCGTGTTTTCTTGCCTGCTACAAGTTGTTCTGCATGGCATGATCGATGACTGACAATATACAAGTAACACTGCTCTGGCATCGCTTCAAATGCCAGCGAATGCTCTGGCTACACTGCTTGACACCATTTACAACACCTAGAAGAAAATTAACACTTGCAAACAGTGCTTAGCTACCAGGGCCAAGGCAGGAACAAGAGAAACACAAGTGTCATGCAAAATGGCAAACATCAGCTCTTTTTAGAAGGCTGCGTGCTTTCAGTTGCTTTTTCATTTCTCTTAAACTATATAAAAAAAAAATTAGCTGCAGTGGGTGAAATTATTGCTTGTAGTTTCATTGCAACTTGGACACCATCGTTAAAATGCACAATAAAAAAGCTGAAAAGTTTCTCTGGTGAATTTCAGACAAAAACTTCCAGTCACTGCAAACCTGAGGACTCCTGGACTCTGCTATTTAGCATTTGGACCTGTACAGAGTTGTCACCACTTTACTGTGTTTGTAAAAGGCTGGGAATTGCTACACATCTCCTCAAAAGAGCAGCAAAACATGTGTGTTTTCCAGATGATTTGTAGTAGACCACTTCCTTTGGAAATGGTTTGAAAACACTGCTTTGCACAGCACTGAAAAGGCCCTTTTTGCCTCTGGATATCGGCAATTAATTTCCAATACTGGTCATATTTATTTCCCATCCGCTTCGATTAACCCTCAGTTCACATCTTACCTTTTCTGTTTCCTTTTGATTCATTAACAGCACCTCTCTCCCTTTTGACCATTCAATATCAAAGGCAACACTGAGATTCTCTAACCGTGCTTGGATTCTGGTCATCAAATAGAAGAGTATGAACGCACTTTGGCGCAATTACTTCTTAAATTGAAACACAGTGAGGCAGTATTCAAAAGATCTTTTCTTCCACAAGGTTCTTGATAGCTTCCCAAAGAGATTGAATTCAGATTTTTTTTAAAAAAAAAACAAGCCACAGCAGTATGCAATTAGGGCCAAAACTTGCAGACGTCTAAAGGGGAACAAATAAAAAAAGCTTTGAGATTTTCTCCTTGTAATGCCACAGTATTTGCTCTAACTGGTTTAACCTGAGGATGGATTTGGACCAGACTACAGCATCTTTTGATAAGTCGACCCTGCTGAATACGTATTAGTTCTGCCAATCAAAAAATACAACTAAAAGCCCCTCAAGATCTCTCATGTTTTCTCATGGGTCCCTCATCAAACAAACAAGCAGTTAAGAGAGGAGACATTATCAACCCAACGGCCTTCACGAACTCCAAGAGCCTCTCCTGAACACCGCTGAAAATATTAAGTCCACCTCGACTTATCTTAATATCTTTAACCTTGAATTATAAGTAGCATGCATCTCCCAAAGAAAGTTTCGTTACAGCAGGAGACGTTATTATTGCACAATATCCTCATCACTGCTGTAAATGAGAAAAGCCTCATTACTTTTGAATGTTAACCTTTCTAAACGCATTTCCAGGCAGAAAAGCAGACCAGGAACAACGACTTTGATGATAAAGATGTAGAAAACGGGGTAAGAAAAACCTGAGCTTCCGTTTATTGCAAGTCACTTGGATAAAGCTGTATCGTGTAACGGCATGAGACTGCTCAGTATAGAAAGTTAGAGTGAAATATTACATTACCAAAGTATATCAGGGTAGGCATGGCACTAAATACAGATTCTGCTCATCTGTCTTCGCACACTGAAGCCGGAGGGAGAAGATCCAAACGTGTGCTCCTGGAGGCATCGCGGTGGTGGGATGCACACCTGAAAGTCAAAGAACCCCTCGCCCCAAAAAGGCGAGTAACCAAGGGGTAACAAATGCAAAATGAGATCATTTCAAAGCAGCCAAACCACGGCATCTTGGCAGCAGGTTTAAGCTTTCATGAATTATTTAATCTTTTATTAACAGATGCGCCGTCAGCTGTGTTCATATCACTGTATGGCATCACTATTGCCATCTTCTGTTATTAAAGAAGAGGCATTTGTTCTGACTTCAAGAGACATGAGATCATAGCCTTGTTCCCTGCACATATTCAGTTTGTCTCCTCTGATAACAGCTCAAGCTTTTTCTTTTTTCCCTCCCCATTCCAAAAGAACATTATTCCAAAAGGCTCCAAATTTCACAGCCAGTTTCTACTCCTACAACATAGGAATACACAATACTTTTAAGGAAGACCATTTCCCTGCCACACTATGAATTTCGGGGGTTCTTTTGAATGCAGCAACTTCAAATAAAGCAATTTCCAAGGCAGGAAAGAGGAGACACTGCAGGAAGTGGCTGATGTTGCATATCCCAGCGCTCCCGGCTACTTCTAACCAAACCATTGGCAGTAGGAATTTCACATTAGGAGCTCCCATAACGGATCTAGAAAGTATATCCTGGCCATGAAAGTCCAAACCATAATGCAAGCCTGATTCCATGCTAAATGAGAGAGAAAAAAACTGCAGATACAGTTGACAAAATACCACCATGCACAGATAGGTTCATACAGCACATTTTTTAAAAGCAAGCTATGCTCTTAAGTCACACAAAAATATTTCAGCTAAAATGTACTTTTTCCCCTTTGAGAGTCTTTAGGGCATCACACTGAGGAGAAATTGAATAATTCGGAGTTGCTTAACCCAGAGAAAAGGAGATGAAGGAGGAAGAAAAGGACAGGCTACAAAAAGATGCTGCTGCACAAAGGAAAGGAATAATCTGTCCTCTTGCCTTTGTGGATAAGGCAAGAGATAATTCACTTCAATTGTGGCAAGGAAGATCTAAGACAGAGAAAACAACGAAAAAAAATTAAGAGTAAGAGAATCGCAGGCCAGATTCAATGCTGTTATTAACCGTATCAGCTGATCTACTCACTTTTGCTCCAGACAGAGTTCCAGCACATTCACAGGCTGCAAATCCAGTTATTCACTCGACCAAAATTAATGAGTTTAAAAAGTCAAAAATCAGGAGTCAAAAATCAATGTTTCAGCTGATGCAAAATTCCACCTTTCACAATTAGAAATGATGCTTTAAGACTTATTTTTAGAAAACCCTATGAAGGCCAGGTTCATTTCTGTATTATAGGAAATGAAAACATTGCTACTAGTTAGACATCTTCATATCGGATATTATCATTCATGTAAGATAATTTTGCACTTCTTGTGTATATTTACATACATATATATACATCTATGTTAAGGCCTCAGTGTATTTACAATGACATAGTCCTCCTTTCTCTAACCATGACACTGCTTTCTGGCAAGACATTGAAAATCATTTCATCAGCCTATGAATTTGAGGTGCAGAGGTTAAATAAAACAGAAAAATGTAGGGATAATTTAGTTTACTTGTACATTAACAAGAATTTAGCATGTAATTCGTATGTCCGTGTTCCCTCTCTATTACATAAAACTGTTTATTCACAGAAAGTATTAAATATCAAATTTGTTGCCTTATGATGAATAGCAGCAATTGCTCCCAAGTGTATGCACTGGGCATACCATACAGTGTATTCCTCACCTGTAATATTTGCTGCTGTAGATTTAAGCCATCAATTCTCACATTATCCATTAACAACAGCAGCAGTAAGAAGCTTTACAGTAAATAGGTCCTATGCTTGTTCAACAATTTCTTAGAAATTGTGCATCTGTGATAGTTAATCTCAAGACCGCAAGAAAACAAAAAGCAGGACATCTCTATTTTACCATTCAAATTTAGACTCTGTTAAACAGCTTTTCTTTTTGGTTTCTCAGCAAAGAAACTGCAGCTCTGTAGTTTGTAGGGTACAGAACTAGCACACAGGACACATCGAAAAGAACCATCTACTGTCCACTATTTCACTCGTCCTAAGAAAGGACCAAAGTCCCATGTTTTGGTAAGCAAATCTGCAGTCACCTATTGACCATTTTTATACAAGGCCATCCAGCTAACTTGTAGCAGCAATGAATTTGTAGCAAGGAGATATTAATCTGTTCCTAAGAATTTGTTTATTGAAGATAATCCAATCAAATGTCAGTGTGCATTTAAAGCCTAAATGCCAGAACTTTGCATAACATATTTAGTCTTAATGGCTGCATTCAAATCTCCTGTTGTTTTTGGACTACACTCAGGAAAGTAAGGGTTTTCTAACAAGTCTGCTCCACACATTAAAACATCATCATAACACTGATGCCTAGGAGTTTATTCCATTCATTCTGCTCTTAAACGTAGGATTAATTTTATTACACAGCCATTGAAATAAGTATCCCTGACACCACTGCTTGGCCTGCTAATGATTCATTACCATGCTCGTTTCAGAAGCCATTTGGCAGTCATTTCTTTTCAGGTTTTTACCCCTCTGTATGAAAAATAACATATACTTTATCCTGTCCAGAGGAGGTAGAAATAATCACCACTGAAGTACTAATTAATTCACTCAAACTAGTCAGGAGCTTCCCTTCCATGAGGCTGGGAGCAGAAGCTGGGGCACATGCGATATGAAGGCATCAAACATCTAAAATCTCATCAATAACTGTACTACATCAATAACACCATCCTGTGCATTACATTTAGGCAAAATTTGACTTAATTCCCTGAGTCAGGTGAGCAAAATATTTTGTTCAGATACTTGCCAATGGAGTCTGGTCAACTGAAGTTGTCTGTGGAATAATCACAGAGGGTTTATTCTGAATTGCTTGAGAAAGAACAAAAGAAGAGAGACAAAACTGTGAAAGTTAAACCTTAGAAATAATTTTTTAAAAATATCTCAAAAAAAATGCAATTACAACATTTGCCTAAGTGAAATGCTTCTTTTTGTTTTCCCCCTCTTTCCAAACCGAGTTTCATTCCAAAATTGCACCAGCTCTTTTAAAGAGACTCTGTATCCCTCTGCAGCCTGTTCTTACCTGAGCCTGTCATTTTCCCCTCCCATTTGCCCAGCCTAAGGTATCAGATTATTCGGTGCCACAGAGGGATTTCCCTCCTGCCCCCCGCTTCGCTCCAGCCTCCCCTATGGAGGCACCAGCCTCCCTCGAACGTCGTCTCGCAGGGCCTGATCTCGCCCTTGCCAAGTTCAGTGGCAAAATTCCCTGTTCAGCCTTTTAAAGCATTTGAGATTCTCACCACCATTTCATCTCTCTTTTTTTATTCATTACCCATGTTGGCAGCCCCTGACCTTCTCCTCGGCTTTTCCTAATTTTCTCGAGCTACCAACAAGTTTTTCTTCTTTTCTGCCTTTGCCCTGAGACATCACAGCCTGCTAGTGCTCAAAATGGTGCTGAAAGAAAATCCAAAGTTTAAGACAAGTAACTAGATTATTCATTATGCATTAAATTAGAAACTTCATATCTGCTCTGAAGATTCGGCATCAAAGCTGCCAGTGAAAATGGTTTCTTATTAGCCTTTAAGTAAGATTTTTATCCTGTATTATCACAGCAAGTGGCTGAAAGCAAAGGGATTTAATAAGCACCTCTGAACTGCGGGTCGGGCTCCTTGCCGAGCCCTTAATTGGAATATAGGGGATCCTGCAGATCAGCAGGCTCTGCACAGAGGACGTCGGCTCCTCAGCCTCATCGGTGACCAAACACATTAAGCTACTTCAGGAGCAAGTAAAGCTGAAACTTAGTGAACACCTGAAGGGCCACGCAAAAGAACCACGCTCCCAACTCCAACTCTCTTCTCCTTTTTCGTGCAAGTCTAACGCAGCTCATACAAGTCACATTAAATCGTTTCTGTTCTCCCCCAATGAGGAGATGCCAATATTACCAATATTCTCTGAATATTCCAACTATCACCTGATGTCATGTTCGCTTGCCACAAGACCATACGAGCATCATCCTTGCTTTAGTCACAGGGTTATTTTGCATCTCTGCCACATTTCCTTTTTTTATAGCATCTTCCCTCCTTACCTTAACACCTGCCTCAACTCCAAAGAGATGTAAAGTTGGAGGGAAAAGTGTTTTATGAAGGAACCGGAGTGACCGAGACCACCTTAGGAAGGAAAATCAATGTCTCCACAGCGATCAGAAATGTCACGCTTGCTGGAGGTGGCCAGTGCAAAGCAATTGGATTTTCCCTGCTGAGTGGCCACTAATGCATTTGTTTTAGTGCTGCCTTTTGTAGGTAGTACCTGCATGCAAGGAGCTGCACAAGACTATGTACATGCCCAGGGGAAAGATATACACCACCAATTTTTGTCCTGTATGGATAAAGAAAGCAAAGAATAGTTAAAGCATCTGCTACACAAACATGCCTTTTACCTTTAATGATATATGATGTGGTTTTGGAGGGTTTTTTTCTGCTTTTATTGAGCAGGCACTAGATATGCTTGGTAACCTTTAGGACAGTAAGAAATAGCAGCAGCCACCTTCTCTGGAAGGAAAAAAAAAAGGCAAAAATGCAGTTGAGCTGGAGTGAATATGCTGTTATGACAGTCTAAGCCTGTTTCTTGGGAACAAAGATAAAGTAAATGAAAAATAAAAAAGGAAATTAAGTTTGTCGCCCTCCCTGGCACCCAAAAACCACCCCAGCATCCCGACCCTGGCTCCACATCCTCACATCTCCCAAACCACAACGGTTTAGGTCACATGCAGAGACTGAAAACGAGCAGATTTCAGACATTTCAATCTCCTCATCATTTTTTTTTTCCTCTCAACATCTAATCTTATTGTTTCAGTAGCTGGTGCCCATAACCCTTTTCCTCCAGCTTTGGAGGCGAGTTCCTCCATCCCATTCCCTGATGCTGCCCTGGCACATGGAGGATGGGCACCCTGTCTCCTCCTGCAAGGTCCACATGCAACATCACCAAGGAGCAACACTGCTCTCCAGCTGCAGCTTTGCACACTGCAGCGTGCAAAAAAGAGGATTTGCTTCTAAACTCTGCAAAACTCTCTCACAAAATAGCACGATTTCACAGCAGACCTGGTCCCATCGCCGTCCCTCACAGCCTTCAGCCTCTATCACTACACAAATTGACATTACAACATGATTTTGCAATTATTTTAAGACACTTTCACAGGCAGATTTTATTTTAAATGTCATTAGAGTAGGCCATCCCTACTTCTGCGTTGAAATTGGATTGCTATAATAATTGCCATTCATCAAGACATTAAGTCTCTACAGACTTGCACAGACGGTTTTGCCATTCCATCTCCATAATGCATTATAAAACTACTTTTTCATTCTGGATTCCTTTTTGATCCTAAATTTATTCCCTCCCCGTAATCTCTTATAAAAATCTGGATGGCAAAAATTACATTTCAAATTCAAGTAGCTAAGAAATTTATACTGCAAAATAATCATGCAAAGCCACTACATTTCTCTCCTGCTCATTTTAATTTTGCCTTTTAGATCCCATACTCTGCAGCACTCAGTTCCTCCTCCACCTTATTATCCTCTCACAAGGATCCAGATTTCAGTATCATTTATGAGCTGGGCAAACGTTTCCCTAACAGCAGGTGCAGCAGCCTCTAAATTGTCCCTAGCAGAGGGGAAGCTTCTCAGCAGGCACAGGCCACTAATGCACCTTTGGCTTTGGGGAGCATGATACCAGTTATTCTTTGGGCCCATTTTAAATCACATTCATGCAACAGGGACCAAGAGCAAACCAAAAGCCTGGTTTCTGCTGCACAAGCGCTGGGGCAAGTAACTCGAGGATGAGTTTTACTCCATCCCAATTGGACAAGGAAAGAAAAGGCTAGAGCAAGAGGTTTGGGAGACTGCGGGGCTTCCCATGGGCATAAGCAGACTCAACAGGCTGATCACAGCTGTTAGAGGAAGACCATATCCAGCTCATGCCCGTTATACTAAGACGACACGACATTTGTGTACTCACACTCAATACCTTTATCATTTGCAATACAAACACCAGCGATTCTTTTTAATTTGCATTTTAGCCTCACAGTTCCAATTTTGTTTTCCAGAGCTGTGATCAAATTAATCATTATACAACAGCCAGAAGGGGAACTGTGAGCCAGCACTCCTGGATTTTATTCCCAGCCCTGTCACCGACCCACTACATGACTCCTAGCAGTCAATGAATCTCACTGTGCTTTAATTTAGTCATCTATAAAGTGGATATATTGCTCACTTAGCTTCACCATTACCCATTGAGGCCAGTTAATTAATATTCAAAAAGTACTTTTAAGATTCAGCGATAATAGGATAGACTCAGCGTGATCACATTTGAGTATTTAAATTAGGGTCCTAGCAAAATTGCATAAACCATGTCCTACCTGCTCATGACCAGCCCTGTGACAGATTAAAAAGCCTCGAGAGCTGCCAAAGCAGTTTTAGCTGAATGAGCAGGAGTGGCCCGAGCTCTCCACCAAGTCCTTGGGGACAAGGAGCACCATCCAGCACCGTGCTCAGCCCCTCCGGATCGCGGCCCTTTGGCAGCAACGTTGCTGCTCTCCTGGTTGCAGTGGGAGCCGGGAAGGATCACCAAGAGCCTGGTCACACCTGGTGCTTGGGCTACACGTAACCAACACCCTCTCCTTGGACACGTCTCTGCAAACAGAAGTGTTTTCCAGGGCAGAGCTGCTAGGCTGCTCGCTTAGCTCATTTTGCAGAGAACTTGCGCCAAAATCTGTGTTGGAGTGACTCCAGGTAGAGAATAAAGATTTGAAGGATTTTCTGCTTATGTAGAGAGGAATATATGTGTGTATATGTACACAAATAAAACCGATAGGCTTTCTTTCTCTTCAATGCATTTTTACCAAGCACACATCACAGATGCCCAAGGCAAGAGGAAGGTGGGTTGAATAGTGGCTTGTATTAATGCAGCAGAATCAAAGGAGTGAACTAAGAGCCACCTTCCCCTCCCAGCATAAACCCCAAGACACCCCTGCAAAATACCTAGGCCAATATTACACTGCAGTGCCATCCTGCTTTTCTCTGTTTTCTGGGAAAGCTGGTCCCCAAACACTTGCCAAGAAAAAAGAAATGCAACCAGACGTGGTGCATAACTGTGCTGCAGTCCCAGATGTTGGCTTTAGGCACTGCAGCCACAGAAATTGTTCCTAACGGGGATCCTACACTCACGAGCTGGCACCCAATCATTAGGTCCCATAAGATAACATCCCCAAATTAAAAGCTCTCAGCATTAATTAAGACCCCAGCAGCGTATAACCATTTAGTCCTCAGGGATAGTTAAAATATCAAGTAGTGAGAGAAAACTGCAAACAATTCCTGTTCCAGTCTCTACAAGGCACCAGACTCTCGTAAATCCTTGCCCCCCACTGTCGTTTTATTTATGAAAATTATTTATGAAATCGGCTGCGACAACATTGCCAAATGACAAACCCTTGGATGCATCAAGCTCACGGGTACGGCCTATTTTAGGAAAAGGGTGAGATTTCTATCACATACAGCAAAACAGCATACACCAAAAAAATGATAGGTTTCGTTGGCAATTTAAAAGCTTTTTAAGGCTCATCTGTAGAGTCATTTCAGCTTTAAAGAGCTGATCTCAAAGGCACTTTTTACTTTATCACATAAGATGTTGTCACATTTTGCCTGCTATTTTAATATTCTTACAATTTTACACTGTTTACATTCGTATAGCACTGCAAGAATACGGCACCTGAATGCAGCCAGCTCACATCTGATCAGCATCTCCATCTCCTCAGTTCTAGTTTGCTGGTTATTTGGGAAGGGACTTGTCCTTAGTCTGTTTTGCCTGGCAGGAGGAGAGGTGGTTTAGTCTGATGGCTTTAAAGCAGAGGAGCAGGAGCTAGCAGCATTTCAAGATACTCTTAACTGGCTGTACAGGCTTCGGGTAAGGCACAGCACTGGCATAAACATGTACATGTGAATACATGGGAATAACAAAATACAACTTTTAGAAAGCAAAACTGGGAGAAAACCCACAGCTGTGGGGCCTTTTCAGCCCCGTGAAGTCAGATGCTTCTTGCTGCAGCCTGGAATAGATGAGTGTTGAAGGCTTTTTAATGCTCTGGAAATGCAAAGTTTGGGTGTTAGTGCAGTTCTAATACAACAAGGAAAATCTTAACTCTGGATTTAACACATGCATCAAGGTGGTAAACATGTGCTAGAAAGCTGTCTTATACCTGTTTTCACTTCATCTAACATTAAAACAAAGGGCTTTAACGTAGCTTTAACATATCTGATACCATTTGACAGCATAATTAAAAAAGTGAAGTCTTACTCCTGAACTTAATACTTCTATAATTCAGTCTTTGGCACAACACCAGGTGCCAAACAGTCCCACCAGAACTCCCAAAAATGTGATTGTGCCAAAAAACTGTCTCTCTAATGTGTTCATATGGTGTTCTTGTCACACTATGAACAGGAAATTCACACTAACTACTCGAAAACATGTTTTCTCGCCATGCTTAATTGCACTCTGACAAATGCAGGTCTGCAAGATTAAGATTCTAGATTTTATTGCCATTTGTTTTTGGGTAGAGACAGGCAGCAAACCAGAAATAACCCGTACTCCATCCCCCAAAAGCTCAAGTTAGCCGCAAGCTAGCAAAATAACACAGAAATATCCCCAAAGAGGGGTTGGTACATGGCCCTTCCACCTGTCCTAAACAATGAAAAAAAAGGAAAATAATTGAAAACCCCACACACAGACCCTGTTTTGCTTGCAAAGACCTTCTGCAAACACTTAATTCCTATACGGAGAGCCTCGGTGGTCAGTCTGGATGGAGAGGCATTTGCAGCAGATCATTTCAAATACTGCATCATCCTATACAGCCCAGATTCCTAGCGACAAAATGACCCAAAACACTGCACAACCTCATAGCATCAACAGACTACAACAGGTTTTGAGCATCACCTTCTTTCGGTCTTTGCGAGGCAAAGATCAAGTCTCCCCACATCCCACCTATTTAAGCTCTTCTGGGGCTTCCTGCATCTATACAGAACCGCAGGTCTTTCTATTAGTACAACAAGGATATTTTCTAGTGCAAAAATATACCATCCTCTACGGAATGTAGGGGCAGTTTCCTCATCTGCTCTCACCCTCTGCACACTGCTCCCTGCCCAACTTCCAAACCCAAAGCAATTTGGGGATGTGTAACAAAATACTAATGCAAAGAAAAGTGCCCTTGACCTCTGGATGAGAGACTAGAAAATGAATTTTTAGAGCTGCGTTATTTCTGTTCCGTCAACTTTCTCACGGTCCATTTTCAACAGCTCTTTGAACTCCCTACCATTGCTTTTGTTTTGTGAAAAGCAGCATTCAAGATTATTTCAGATTCCAGCAAGGATTTTTTTTTTTTTTTGCCATGCACAGAGTTACCTAACAGGCATTAGCAACGTAAACACCAGACCAGTTCCTACCTATAGATACTTCATTATAACTAATTCCACTTCCAGCTGCATCTCCTGGGCATAATGGGAAACACAGTCGCTATTCCCAGGACCGCAGGCATTCCAGGAGGCTCAGGCAGCCAGCGTTGCCCAACGCTCCCCCAAGGTAGTCCTTGGGCTTGCTCATCTGTTGCACAGACACAACTGAGACAGCAGGCAGGAAAGGAAAATCTTGCTCCGGAGGTGGGATACCCGATATTCACCTGATATTTACCTGCCCAGAACAACAGATAATGCAGCTGTGGTCACATCTTCCTTTGAAGCTCATATTTACCATCTTTAGTTCATTCCTACAGCAACATTTGTTTTTTCACCCTGATTTTTTTCCTGGGTGGTTTAGGGAACAGATCTAGACCAACATCAGCATTCTGAAAGAGTTTCTATAAACAGCAGCCGCAAGCCTGCAAGAACACCAGGATTTACCTGTTGGAATTTAGGGATTTTCGATACCTAAAGAGCTCTTGGATCGATCAAAACCTTGGCTACACACACAAAACCCCATGAAGCACACATGCCTAGGAGGTAGCCTCAGAGAGCTACATCTACATATTTGAAAAACTGTTTGGCAACCTGAAAAAAAAAAAGTTAGCTGACAAACAGCTTCACCAATGGGCAGAAATCCCTGCAAGCCAAGGGAGATCCATTCAGGCACAAATGGAATAACGGCCCTGTGCTCTTGGCCTTGGGTGCGCCGCAATATTAATTTAGCTGCCTTTGTTAACTGAGGGAAATAAGTATCTGTCCTGCCAGGACAACCGGTTGGGAAAGTTGCATTGAAATAAGGCAGGAACTTCTGATAAATTTATTCCAGATTGTGTCACAACCTGATTAATCCCTTTCAGTTTTTATTTAACAACTGCAGACAACCCTGTAAAGCAACCTGGTGAATATTGAGTACAAACATGCCTCGAGGACCACTGTGGGCAACGCAGTGATTCCAAATTCCTACCACCAAAAGACAATTCCCTTCCACACCATCCTGTGTTCAATATGTGCCAGGCTCAGATTTCCTTTTCTTTAGGCTAAAAGTGTTCTAGGGCCTGCTTCAAAGTCAAATTGAGATTTTTTTTTTTCTTTCCCCACCCCATCCCTCTTGAGTGGGGAAAGAAACAACATAAAAAAAGAACACTTCAGCTATTCCCAAAGACTTCTGCAGGGGAAAAAAAAAAAAAAGGTCTGGAGGCCCATCAGAAGTGGCCCTTTTGGCTGAAAGGGGACCAAGGGCAGCAATAAAGCAGCCAAGGAAGGAAAGCCCCTCTCCTAAGCTCCCAGCCTCCAGAGGTGTCTCCTCTTCCCCATGCACACACACATATCACACACACATGAGTTTAGTCCTTTTTCTGAGGTGCTCTCCCTAAAAATATGCTCATTTTGTGATAAGGTCATGATTTGGCGAAAAACCTGCAAGTCCTTTAGAAATAAAGAGGAGGAATATAATGCACACTCAACATCATTTACGTGGCTGGCCGTTTCTAAAATACAACGCTCTGAACTGATACGGTTCCCCACACGTCTCGCACTCATTGCATTGAAACCAAGTGCCCACCCCTGAAACAGAACCCAGCTCGATGCGATAACCTCGCTGAGACGTTCACAGCACAAGTCCTAAAATGGTTCCCTTGCTTCGGGTTGCAGTTTTTACTCGCTTAGATTCCTGCCAAATTTCCATGAGGATTAAAGATGGCAGAAAAGCAAAACGGGGGGACAGAGGGGGAAGCAAGCCCATAAGAGGACCAGCTTCAGGGTGCAAAAAATAAATAAAATAATAAGGAAAAAAACACAGCACCAGGGTGACCGCCCAAGCAGCACGGCTCTCCCAAAAGCCATGGCCTCGGATTCAGAAGCTCCAGACAGCCCCTCCATCAAGGGACACACGCCTGAAGGAAGGGGCCAGTGCTGCGCTGGTCCTCCTTGCCCTGCATCATCCCCACTTTAAATAAATGAATAAATAAAAACCATTTATTTCACATTACAATATCCTGCTTAAGGACCTCAGAGGTTTCTATTTTCTTTCCACAGCAATGCAAAAACCGAGCTTACTTGGCTCCTCACCCACAGCTGACTACATTTTCTGTTTAAATTACAAACCAGCTTTTAGAATCTCTTCCATTCCCTTTTCTTTGCAAAGAGGCTTCTGATGTGGTAGCTGCCTTCTCTTTTTTTTCTCCATAATGCTAAAGTCTTCAGGTTTAGTTCTATCAGTGAAGCACTACTGGGAGGCCGGAGTCGAACAAAGGTCCCCACTTTGCTCAATTATATCTAGCAATTAGCAGATCTGAAACTATATTTTTATTGCTGCTGTCCTTTACACACCCCCTTTTAGTTTTTTGGAAGGAAAAAAAAATATGCTACACAATTCTTATTATAACGAGACCACCATTGCCAGCTTATTGAGACCAGCACCAAAGACTCGCATCTTATCCAGCACCATTTCCCTCTGCATTTTAAGATTATTTATTTCCACAACAAAAGTACCTGCAATCACAAGCCGAGGTTTTGAACGAATGCCCAACCTCCAGCAAGCTGGCCCAGATGCCCAGAAACACAGTTACATAAACGAGGCAGCGGATGGAAGGAGGAAGAGAACCTGAGTGATGCTGAGGGCAAAGCCAGGGACAAACAAAACGTCCCTCCTGAGTCACGTCCCAGCATCTTATCAGCGCCCAAGTCCTTCGCATAGCAAAGCCTCTCTGGACTGCATGTCCTTTTCACAGAATTTATTTGTTTCTGTGTTCTTCTTTATTACAGCCTCTATATAATTAACCTTTTTCCACCCTTCATTTCAAAACAAGCGCAATTCCGATGGCACAAAAGCCTCCTCTTCATCCCAACCCACTCAATTTCCTCTTACAGAGGGCAGTAAACTCCTGCCTTGGACACAACTGCTTTGTTTCCGTTTTAAGCACAATTTTACCTTAATGTTGCCATTTAAATCAGTGGGAAACGTTTGTGAGAAATTTAGCAAAATTAATATTAACTTTTTCCTTTGTGCAATTACGTATGAAGTCCAGCAGAAGGTTCCCCTTGTAAACCCCATGAATTTCTATAGATTTGAGAATCAGAGTTGAAGAATGGTCATACACAAGCCCTAAGGTCCAAGGGCTGCCCTTGGAAACCACATCCAAAGCCAACTCAAAACAGCTCCATGGGCCCCATCTTCATTAGAAACCATCCATAAAGCCAGAATCAGACCCAGCTGCACTTCCAGCACCAAAACAAAGGGTTTTTTTCCTCCCCCAAGAGTTTTTTTCCCATTTCATCCTCTCTCTGCCCTGCATCAGTACAACACATCCCGCTTCCCAGTGTGATAAAGGCAGCACTGGGAAGCGAGCAGAGGCAACAGGAGAAATGGGATCTCAGCAGCACCGACCAGCCGCGCTCCGACCTCGACGGGGCCAAGGTGGCCAGCTGCAGGGTTGAGCAGCATTGCCTGGAATTCACAAAGGTCCCATCTCTGCACTTATTTCTGAGGAAAAATAAAATAATAAAAAAAAAACGGAAGTCGAGGGAGAAGAAGCTACAGCTAATCACATTTCATTAGGAGATTTGAAATGAGAGAATCTAATGCTTTAATATTTATAATCCCATTTTGGAGAACACGATGAGGCTGAGCCTTCAGGGAACTATTTAAGAAAAAAAAAACATACAAGATCTTGCCACTTCAGTTTTTCATTTTAAAAAATCAGCTCGGATTTGCTCTTTAATATAAGGGGAGAAATTTGGAGAGAAAAAAAAAAGCAAGAAAAATATGTAACCAATAACACTGAAAACACTTTCAAGCACATTAAATCTTTCACTCATATGGCTACATTTTTAAGCCCTAATTTTGTTATTATTAAGCAACCAGATACTCATGCCCATATAGCTAACAGCATCACTTACTGTAAGATAAAATTTTGCAAGACTCCTAATTATGAAGCTGTTTGCACAGATTAGCTCAAATAAATGATATCTCCTTCCTATCTGCAATGCTTGCTTTACTTCATAAGCCTTTAATGCCAGTATCATTCACATTACCTGTTAATAATAACATTTTCTCCTATTCTTATTAACTGAAAGTACTTTTTTTTTCTTTCTTTCTTTTTTGTACGAGGATAGATCCAATCATCATTATCTGCCTTAATTTCCTTCAATGCAAGAGGAATTTAAAGTATTGAAAATTATTTCACAGACTAAATAAATACACAGCCTTTTGCCCCTCTGCTGAAGTGACTGAGCAG
>NW_010581633.1:39479-78187 GCF_000705375.1 Tinamus guttatus
TTTAATCTTCTACTTACAATCTTTACTCTCTTAAGCCACATCTACACTTACCACCCTCACATTACCCCTCACCTACCTCAACAGTTCCTAGGTTAGAAAAGGTTGATGGCGTTTTTGTAATTTTATTTGATGCAGCCACACCTGTGAGTAGCTTGACATTAAATTTAAAAACACATTAAAATGCACCTGTGTAAGCCTATAGCTGGTTTCACTTATTTTGATTTGGAAAAACCAGAGCCGTGAAGGTTTTGTCCCCAGAAACAGTCTCACCCCACAACCATCAAGTTCCTCCAAACGTTTTTATATGCAGTTAAATTGCTAAATTTAGCAAGTGAACTGGTTGTTAGGGGCTTCTGCAGACACTTTGCATCCTCCTCAGGGGAAGCGTTTCTGCCCTTGGATAGGTTTATCCAAAGATGCCTCAAGTGAACGAGAAATTCAGCATAAATAGGGGTGACAAGATGAATATTTACCACAGGGCTCCCTTAAGGACAAATCCTCCAGAAAGGTCTTTGATGACAACAGCTCATTTTGAGGGATTTTGATGCCAACAGCACAAATACCTGACAGGAAAGAGAAGCAAGAGGCAGCTGGCTGGCCACGCCAGCTAAAATAAAATTAAAATGATGATAAAAATATGAATAATTATAAATAAAGTGGTTTTAGAGGTGCTGGAGCTGCTTTTGGAACTGCGCCACTCGTGAGACGCTGCTGACACCTAGTGCCGCTCTGCTGCATGTCGCAGCCTCAAAACGGGGTCAAAAACTGAAAAATAAATAACGACATAAAATAAAAAGATTTCAGGCAATCCCTTAGGGCCCTAACGCCACTGCCCACCCCACAACGCCCCCAAAAAAAGAACAAAAAAAAGAACAACAACAAACACCTTTTACGTGGCTATAGTCAACAACCAGAGTGGGCTGTTGCCTGGGGGCTCTTTTTCGTCTTAGAATAATAATAATAATAATAAAAACACCACAGGCAAAGTGGGACCCCCACCCACGCCCAAGTGGCTCTGGCACAACCCAGCAGGTGGGATTTTCCCCTCCAAAACGCTCCCATTTCGGATCACGACCCCATTACTGCTCCCCTGTGGGCTATAGTGCTTTTTTTCACGCGTGATTTTGA
This sequence comes from Tinamus guttatus, assembly GCF_000705375.1. Next base: position 40,608 of record NW_010581633.1, read on the forward strand.
AGCATTTCCGTGTTTTTGCCCTAGGAAAGCCCAGCTGGCCCCTGCCACATCCCCACCACCCCCTCTGGCAGCCAAAACCGTAGCTTTTCCACAGCAATTGCCACCAGCATCTCCATGTGGGAGGCGGGATCTCTCCAAACACAGCCCAGGTCCCTTCCTACAAGATGAAGCTCCAGGTAAGGTGAAATATTCCATCCCTGGAACAGGGAAAATATCCTCATTAATGCACAGGGCTCCCTGGAGGGAAATGAGGTTGCTTCCCCCGCCCCTCCCAAAAAAATAAACTGGAAAAAAAGGTTTCTCAGCATACCAGCTTCACACGCAGGCTATCAATAAGTCCCCAGACTCAGGGAGACTACATCAAATTAAAAATAAAAATAAAAATTCTGTCAGAGCCTAAGTGGCAGTTTTAGACCTCTCACCCATCTGCCCCTTTTCCAGCCAATTTCCAGCTGCTTTTTGCAGGCTTTTCCCACAGAAGTTACCTCAGCAGTTGCAGCAAACTCTTCTCACATGGATTTAAGCCAGCAGCAAAACCCCGCACTCACTTACACTCCCCTGTGCGGCGTTTCCCTTCTTTATTGCTCCTTTACTCACTTTATTTGCTTTTCTGTTTGTTTGGGTGTTTTATTGATCTATTTATTTTTAATCCTTGAGGGCTTGCAGTGGCTCCTTCAGGGCCTCTCCAAGGAGTGAACTCCAGGAAGTCAAATAAAACGGAATAAAACAAAATAGCCTCCGCCAGCCAGCAGCAAGTTGCATTTGCTCGTGACGTAAAATAAATAATAACGCAAATAAATAAAAATTAAAAATACATGCCTACTGAAACCACGCAGCTGAGGGGTTCATAAATCTGCATCTTTAAAAAAATATATCTTTTCTTTAAGAAAATGGGTCAGTTGCTCATTGCAACACACAGCAATGCGCGTGGGCAACTGCTTCCCTTGGGGTAGCACTACTGCTTAACAGTAATTAATAATTATTCCTAACACTAATTACCACAGCTTCACTGATATAGGTGCCCCTTTACTTTTCTATACCTTTGAAATAATCCCATTAAAGTGTAGTGTGGTTGTGCTGATACACGTTTATGAGCCCGAGGTCCATGCAAGAGTGATCCCACCTCGGTCGGATTTAATGCACCGTCCGTCTCATTGTATCTCTCATTACAGTATCGCAGATGCTGCTATAGGAAATTTTATCCAAGAATTCCATTTTTAATCAGAAGGTTTGCTGATAAATAGCCTAAAACCCACAAATTTCCCAGCTCTTTCTCCAGAACCAACCCAGCCAAAGCAGTTCTTCAGCTCCGCTTCCCATGGGAAAACCGCAGACATCATCTGTAAGGACAGAGGTGGGAATTACCACTGATAAAAGATTTTTTTCAGGCTTCGGCTAGCCTGAAAAAGGCAGTTACACACTTTGCAACAAGCTGTACCAATAACTGTAATTTAAAGAAAAGACTGCGTGTTTGGGCCACAGTTTTGGTATAATTTAAAACCACAAAAAAGCAAACAGAAGCCCTGGTGCAAACTGCTCATCTGTCGGTCTCGTTATAATTCAACACACTCCCCTAATTTGCGGTGATAATTACAACCCCATAAAAACACATCTGTTGACCCAGGCAGCTCATAAATGCTGCTCTGATGTCTGGATTGCTCTTTTCTATTTTATTGACACATGCAGAGCATCAAAATTAAACATATCTCTGTCCTTCTTTATCTTAAAATTATGATTTTAGTAACTGAAATTTAGTCAAAATCAGATTTAAAAGAGAAGAAAGTAAGAGAGCTGAGGCCACAAGGCCTCAGGTAGTGTCACAAGGACATTATTGCTTTTCTTTACCAAGAAGGGTTTCTTGTTTAATTGCTGCGATCCAAAGCATCACATCACATTGTACTCCAGGTATGGGACCATTGCTTTTATTTATCATACTCCCAAACTTCCATCCTGGAGCTGTAACCAACAGCTGAGCCCATCGTTTCATACAGAAACCAGCACCTAAGAGGAGCGTGAGGTGGAGAAGGACAAAACTAGCGTGCAAAAAAGCATTTGAGAAGTAAAGGTTTAAGCCAGCTGAAGACCAAGGCAGCAGTTCTTTTTTTTTTTTTTTTTTTTTTTGATATAGTTGTTCCTGGTTTGTTTCTGGCTTCTTTCTATTTTTCTTAATTTTGCAAAATTAAGTACCTTGGCACAGTATCCACCCGATGGCTTCCTACCTGTGTGCTCCATTTCCACCTGCGGAATTTGCTAACCTGATCAAGTTTTTATTGCTAGCCCCATCGCAAGGCTTATATAGGCGTGGGGAAAGAGCAGGACCATTTCTGCCTTCAGCAAGCAACGCGTGTGCCGAGGCTGCTGCAGCGTGCAGATGTGCTGCAGAGCACGGAGGTAAAATTATTTGTTTTGCCCAGAGACAGAATAAGCTTAGTGATTATGGAAGTAGGATGTGCATTCAAGCTGTCGTTTCACAATTCCTGGTGGAAATCGCATTTATCCTCCAATTCTGATGGTAACCTGATCAAAACAAAATAAATGACATTTAGGGGAAGTCATCATTTGGGGATGCCAAGCAAGCTGAGAAGCTGAAGTCAAGACAGAAGAGCAGCAACAGATGAAGAAAAATCCGTGATGCTAAAGCTCAGCCTCTCTGAGGATGCCCTTCCTACCGCCTTCCTCTGCTTCCAGAGCCCGGAGAGGGACGTGTCCATCCCCGCAGCGAGCCAGCCTCTCATGTTTGGGTAAGTGACATCCTCAATATTTTAATTGAACAAGAAGTATTTCCAGCCAACTTAAGCAATTCCTCCTTCACTTCAAAATGCGCTGGAAATGTTTGCACATTCCTCAATGCTATTTGGGTTTTTCTGTAGTAAAAATGAGGGAAAAGCCCCAGGACATTGCAAAGCTCTGCTGCTTGCGTGGGTCTAGCCTCTCCCCAGTTTTACACTCATTTCTCCAGCTCTGAAGCATGTGGCTCTGCACAGCTTTCCTTCACCGGAAAATGAGGCTTATGAACACACTTATGTAATTTTTCATATGCAAGATAAAGAATAAAAATACAAAAAATCCACCAGCCTCACAGGCCTCACAGTCAAACTGCAGTACTGTTCCCACGGGCTTGTTCAATCCAGAATTCAAGATTAGTGAACTAATGGGGGATGCAAAATGGTTTATAATGCACAGCAGGCTGCTGCACTGTTCACTGTTCTCCAGCCTGAGTTTCTATGAAGCCCTAAGTCTGAGAGATGTTTCTTTATACTTCATTAACATCTGGGGAACGATGACCTTTCAGAGATGAAGAGCTATATAACACCAGCAAAAGCTTCTTCAATAATGTGCTCAGGGGCTGATGAAAAGATTCTTTTTCCCTTTTTAGGAAAAGAGAAATGAAGAAGGGGCCTCCTGCATAAACAAGTTCATTAATTTCCTCGGAGGCTCAGCACAAAGCAAGACTGCTGTGTTCTATATTCCAAAATAACCAGCAGGCATTTTTGGTAAATATCCCTTAGTTGGAAAACAAAATTAACTGGCACCAACTGCTCCCATATAATTAGAGCCATGATACCAGTCAGCTGATAAAATTAATGCAGTTTTTGCAAATGGAAGTAGTAGCTCTCCCATTTATTTATTTTTAAACTGTTACTTTATTTGGGTTTATCCTCTCCAATCCTCTTCCCACTCGGAAAAGCAGTATGGACCCAGAATAAGCTGGGTTTTGTGTATGGCTTCTGTTGTGCTTTGTTTTTTAACTAGAGGTGACTCGTGCTTCCTCGAGAAGCAGGCGCTAGCAAAAACCAGAGCCACGGAGGTCACTGAAGAGCCCAATGTTAGAGCAGAACTGGTAGCCCCACGGTGCACGCTCTTACACAGCCCAACCTCGCCCTGGGTTAGAAAGAAACCAGTTATACTTGCAAGTGGCTTGCAGGAAATTTTAATAATTTGCCAAATACACAGCTATTGGAGTTAACCTAAGTATCACTTATAATTAAATTACAAAAGTTCGTAGATAGCATAGTATAATGTTCTATAAAATAAACACATGTAATGTATTAACAACACCCCCTGCAGTCCAGTAACGGCAAAAAAAAAAAAAAAAAAAACCCAAACACAAAACGACAACAAAATGAATTAGTCAAACACATACAAATTAGAGGGGATTGAGTGACGGCTTCAGACACTTGAACCAAAGAAACTGAGACCAGACTACATACATTCATCCATCAAGCATAACAAATGCAGAATTTTAGGTTCTAAAAACAATTAACAACACAGCATTAGGTGCAATTTTACATGCTTTATCTTCCAGTGGGGTTCCCAGAGTATTAAAGTGCCTTTGTGCACTCTAGTTTCATTTAGAGTCAGGTGCAATACACACTTGGAGGTCACTTCATAGATCACTAGGGTTTGTGTTGGTTTTTTTTAATAACTAGTTGAACCAATGCACACACTTCAAGCTAAGGTGTTTTTGAAGTACTTGTGTTCCCATTTACCATTACCCTGCACAAGCAGCTTCCATGAAAGATCATAAAGCAAACACAAGTCCAACTCCAAATACCCAGGTCAGAGTAAAAATATTCTTGAAACGTGTTTTCTGCTACACAATCTTTTTTTTTTTTTCTTCCTCCTCCTTTCCAACACAGCTGGAATTGTTACAGTTATCCCTTGGACATCAGCGTTCTGCACAGCTTTTCTTCACAGATGGCCCTGAACGATGGCAGATGTGGAGGGTTTGGCCTGTGGGTATGTGGCAGGGCATATTTTTAAGGTAAGATCTGATCACAGCCTGGTTTTAACTCAATAAATATGCATGAACTGCATCAGCCTGACTGCAAAACATTTGCAAGCTTAAGGCCTGCGCTAATTACCTGCACTAATTGCTTGCACTGCAGAGCTGACCAGTTGTCCTCCTCAGTGCTCCTTCTGAACTTCCACTCTTCCCTGCTGGGCCACCTCCGTAAACCCAAGACCTCAATTCCAACTGCACAAGGAAGAGGCTGCCACTCACCTTGCCCCCAAAATACTCTTCTAAAAACACACCCAAGTTTCATAAAGTTTCATAAAACCTGAGAGGTAATCTCCAGTCAAAATGGGTCCAAAACTAAAATGTGACTCCTTTTTTTCATGATAAAAACAATGGAAAGAAAGAATCTGCACCTCCCATGTTATTTGAGGGATTCTGACCATGTCTCCACACCTGCACTTTCAGAGTGGTTACAGAACACAAAGTTCTTACGAATATATCAGATTTCCATAGTAAATCATCCCCTGGCGATGCCTTAGCTGCTACCTACAGGAGGTCACCACTGGTACCACAGCAAGGGCTGAAGAAGGCACTCAGGAGGGAAAGTTACTTAAAAAAGTGAACAACTAATCAAATCATTACTTAACACAGGGATGGAGCCTCTGACCTCCCACTGTCTTCCTGCACTTGATAACACTCCACATCATGAAATGAAAAATTACAGGGATTTTTTACATTTTTACCTGTCAGCATCACTTGCTCATGAGCCAGCGTTGGCCTTGCCTTTTCTTTGCTGCTGCTGCTACGTGTAAAAATGCTAAATTTTACATACCACAATCCAGACTCAAATCAGCAAGAGCTCTTTGCAGGTAAAGAATCCTTTAGCGGAGCTTTAGATGCATAATACACTAACATTACTTAAAAACACACGTGGACTTAAGAATGTCAGTAAGGTATGCACTCTGCTAATTAAAAGTAAGGGAAACTGTTTTCTAATCTACTGCGTACTTTTAAAAACTCTATGTGAAACTATAGGGTAATGAAAAAGCCTATATGCACCAGAGCAGAAAACCCAAAACAGTACGAGTTTCAGGAGAATCACAAAGAGAGATAAAGTCTCAGGTTTAGTTCATAAAGTGATTCGGATAAAATACTTCAAACGGATAAAATACTTCAAACATTTCAGAACAACATAGTAAGTTCCAATGTGATTTAGGCAAGTTCCACCCATATCCAAAAATACCATATACGTAAATGCTTTTTATAAAACTTTATACAATTCAAGCTCTCATTCGGTAAGCCGATGCAGTTTGCACAGTTCTCTAGTTAAAGTCTTCAGCATAAACAACATTCTCAGAGAAAAACCATTAAAAACATTGCCTTGCTGCTGTGAATCTTCCCTTCTGACAACTGATTTTGCTAAATCACATTATTATTGCTCAAAGTTAGGACAGGCTTCAGCTATAACAGCAACCAGTTGTTACCCCGGCCCGGGGAAGGGACCTGTTTTATTGGGCAGAAATACCTATTATTTGTGTGACGATTTCTCAGTACCCGTCGCTTGCACTGGGTGTTTCCTATAGAATACAGAGAGGGAAGGAAAAATAACAATAATTTTTCAAAGGCATTAATGCGGATGAGAAGAATCCATGGTACTGCACAAGTTTAGCAACCAGTGCCTGCCTTTTTGTTTTGTACTCAATTCTGTCATACGCTTGGCGATTTCTGTGAGTATATTTCCAGCTATAGCTGAAAATTTAATCTTTTCAAATACAAGACACTAAAAAGATGCACAAGGACAGTGCGAGTCTTAAGACCTTTGCAGGTTTCTGTTCAGTCAATACTATGCCAGAACACCTCTACAACAAACTTTTATTACACAACTTCCTATTAAAAAATACTGTTATCTCTCAAGCTACAATTTAATTTAACAGAAATACATCCATAGTAACTACTGGTAAAAAAGCTGATAAAATTATTTTATTTTTTTATTCAAAATATTCTGACAATTTAACTATATTCCAGATGCATTACAAACACTGCCATAGTCAACACAACAATCAATACTTAAAGAGCATTCAAACACTGAAGACATTTATATCTTAAAGCAGAGACAGGAGAATGCAGTTATACTAAGAGAATACAGATCATTTTCCAATAACTGACTTATTTGAGGCAGATACCTAATTTTCCCGGCACAAAATGGATCAAAATCCAAGAGGAGATGAATTATGGAGGACAAAACTCAAAATGCATACATGTTTTCTGCTATTTTCTATAAAACATTGCGAATTTTTAGTTACAAGGCCTTTCTCAGCCTACTCTAGTGTTGACCGCTTACAGAATAGAAACAAAACAGAAAAAAAAACAGAAACAACAACAACAACAAAAAAACCAGAAGGAAAACAGGGTTAAAGCAAACACACACACACAAACTTCCTAGAATATGGCTTAAATTAGTTCACAGACAGTTAGGAATATAGTGGGTATTAACTGTATGGTTGCAACAGAAATACCAGGTGGAAAAAAGTCCTCATCTTTCTGCTATTTTGCCCCTCACCATAATTTGCAAAAGTTCTCAACAAGAAGATATTGCCCCTACTGCGAGCATCTCTCCTCATGCTTCCAAGCTATTACTCTGCAAACAGATTGTTTTGATTCTTGAATGGAACATCCCACGTTAGCTCTACGGTTTAAACATCGTCGTATAAGAAAATACTATTTTTCCCAATTAACCTAGGATCTCGAATGGAGCTAAACTTTTGGTCAGCTTGATTTAAAAACACGTTTGTTTCTCTTTCTGGTATAGAAAATGTGTAATTGAGAACTTGCAAAGCCATACAGACAAGTGAGTGCACAGTGCAGAACGTCGAACAGAGCAGCAAGGCCACAATGCCACATGAAGTCCACATTTAAAAGCTGTTTGTTTCTGGCAACCAAATCCATTCCAGAGGTTTTTGTTTGTTTTTCAACTTCAGGCTTGCATAAAACAAAAGCATTGAAGTTTTGGCGTTTACAGGCCAAAACTTGTCATCACTTTCATATCGCTGACCACACAAGCGAGTTAGGACTGTCACAAACACAGCATACACAAGATGCACAGCAAAAAAGGTCTGGATACATCAGCCTGATCTCAAATATCTTATATGGAAAGCCCTAACTTTGCCATTGAGAAGACGCAGTGGGACAATTTTCAAAACACACAGCTTGTCTACGCATCAAGTAAAAAAATTGAGCCAAGTTTGTCCCTGGGGAAGAGAGCCTTACTCCATGGGAATCCCTGCAGGAAGGCCTGGTTGCTCCTGGGCTGAAGTGGACCTCAGGAAAGGGTCCTGCGCCAGGCTTGTTCGCTGCTTCCAGCTGGTGCTCCCCGCAAGGGAAAAACTAAAATGTTTGTTGCAGGACTACAGCAACAAACAGCTAAACAGCTAAACAACAAGCAGCAAACAGCTAAAGGAAATCTCAATGCGCTCATTCGGAATGCTCCGTTTCCCCTTTTTCTTTAAGTTTGCTTTCCAAAGGTAAGCTGTTTTTGAAGAAGGGCCAACAGAAAGGAGGATTGCGGCATTTTCTTTAGTCGCCACATCAGCCATCCCCTTAATTGACTATTTTCATCTCCTAAACCAAATTAGCTTCTGAAATACCTTGCAGCTGATTCCCCCCACCCCAACCACACATACACACTCTTTTCTTGCAAGCTACGGAGTTTCTCTAGCAATTGTGCAGTTTAAGCCTGGTTCAGTAACTTTGTCCAGCATTTTCTTAGCACCTCAACACAAATTACCTTGTAGCTCTCCTGCTGTGAACACCGGCTGGGGACAACCCCGGAGAGGGGAGGCACCCACCCGTTGTGGCAGAATTGCAGCATCACCCTGTTATGTTGAGAAGCTCTTCCGGCCACACCGGTTCCCAAGCTAGACTGCGGAAGCTCAGCGGGATCTGTCTCACAAAGTAGGGTTAGTCCAGTTATTCCAACGTAGTAAACACGAGAGGGCAGCACTGAGGACATCAATCCTGCACGTTAGCTCATTTTCAGTCCCTTTTCTAATAGCCTGCTCATGGAGATATGGCTCAGTGTCAAGACTAAGAGGGCAAACGTTATCAAAGCTGAAGTAGTTTTGGGGAACTAACATAACCCTTGCTTATTGTATAACTGTCCTCCTTGGATTTAAGCCAGCCATATACGTTTCAGCCTAACAATTTACCTATCCTGCTTCATCTCAAGTATCTTCATCCTTTCACACTTCTTAATTAACTATCGATTATTTTCCTGAGTGAGATTATAAAAAGTTAAACCCTTCTACCAAAAGTACAAAGACAAATAAAATATAGTAGAACAATACAAACCCAGTTATACAGCATTACAAGTGCAGAAATTCTTCATGTTGTTGCTCTTCTTTATCATTGGCCCCCAGTAAAAACCATAACAAAGAATTTAATTATCCAAAATATTTTGAAGTACTGTGATTAAATTCTTCAGACCATAAATGTAGCCCTCATCCCTCGTGTCGCTAGGAAACACGTGAGCAAAATCTATCATTCGGACTTCCACGTTTGCGCTTTCCTTGATTTCCGCTGGCACGTGACAGAAAACTTTTTCCAGTTGGGGTAGAACGTTCCCGTTCAGATGCTCCTGGGTTATGCAAGTGCTCCTTTTCCACACGTTGCCCTGCTCCAAGTTTTCAACTTTGAGTGAGAGCTGACCGTGGTGGTGTCTCTTGGAATACGCCTTTTTGTGAAGTGCATAAAACTTGGACAAGCCTTTACTTACCGAGGCCTCTATTTTCCCATTCTCTGTAGAATTTATTACGTGAATATTATTATTATACTCCAGTATGTCTCCTCCTAACAGTCCCCTGGGCAGGACTCTCTTCTCTGCCAAGGTGACCTCGCCCAACCGCACGGTGGTCGCCTGATACGAGCCCTCATACACAAACAGCAACGAGCTGGCGTAGAAGTTGAGCTGCTCCTGACTCTCAAACCACTCCAGGATTTTCTCAATTTTCTGAATGCTGGCAGCGACAGCATCTTTTCTTAGGCAGTACCCGTTGTGAAAGAACTTGGAGACACCTGCAAGAAAGAAATGGACATTTCCAGGATTGTTTTTTTTCTTTTTTTTTTTTTGGGAAGGGAGAATAAAGGTTTTCATTTTTTTTTGTGACTTGTTCTCGAATTGAAGAAAACACAAATATTCCTCTTAAATGCTTATTAAATAACACAGAACCACAGTAAGGAAATCAAATATTTTCAGTTAGCTTTTCATGAAAGAACTGCTTTCTAATGTTATAGATTGCAAATATAACTAAACAGCAGACAAAATATGCTGCTCCCCATTTCATCCATTTTGTTTTTATTATTAGGGTGCTTTATTTTTAGTGTGCGTTATCATCACTCATAATTGGATAGTCAAAGTTGTCAGACTTTGACTGAGAAGGTTAATTTAAATGATGGATATAGCCATAGCAGCCTTATAAAAGACATTACATACAGACAGCTGCCAGAGAAAAATGCAAGTCTTTAAAATATTGATTTAATAGCTCTAAAAGGCTTCTATTTCATCATAGTATCAGACCTATAAAGCAAAGGAATTCTACCAGAACTCCTACTTCCCTCTTATTAGCAGGAAAGAATGTGATGAGGAAAAGCCCTTCACAGCCAGCTGCAAATTTATTTTATTTTATGACCAACATGATAGAGGAACAAGTTACAGACTCACCTTGCAAAAAGGCAGAAAGAAACTTTATATAAGGAACACACAAATAATTTGAAACCATCTTCTCATGGAATATTAAAATAAGCATCTAAATAAGTGAATGCTCTGGGCTTTACAACTGTCACGCATGGGTATCCTCACCATCTTTTACGGTTTCCTTCGTGAGGCTCCTTCCGTAGTGCTGGTTTTGGGTCTCGTAGCTGTCAGTGCAGACGTGGTAAACCTGAAAGAAACCACAGGGAACTCTGTACTTGTCTAGAGAAATCAGTATTTCCCCATAGCCAAGAGCTGTTGCGGGCTGGCTACAAAGCACTGGTTACTCGGGAAGATTCTGCCTCAGAGGAGGCCAATACTGCCCTCTCGTGCTCCCGTCTGCCAACTACCAGCACGACTTCTTGCACGTTTCTCCCCACAAAAACCTCGTTTTATAGGTCAGAAATCACCGGGTGAATTACTGCCAACCTTTGCTATGGCACCTTGCAAGGAAAGGCACGAAGGTAACACACGATATTACTGTGTGTTATATATTACAAGCTCAGAAATTGAGGTTTTTTTCATCACTTTATAATCCTTAAAAACATCGACGTGCTTAACAAAATTGAAAAGCAACGCAAAGTTTTATTATTCGACCAATAAGGCTCAGCTCCCTGAGCCTCCCCCATTAGAAACAGGGGCATAAGTTGAGCAGTTCCAAAAAGAAATAAATCCCTGTTTTTCTTCCACTGCTGGGTTTCCCCCTGTTCCTCTGCCTCCAAAAACATCCCAGAGCAAGAGTCAGGCACCCTGTGCTTCCCGTGAAAACACTTTAACCATGTCCTTCAGTCCATGTTCAAGCAGATTGCACTAACAAGATGTGCTGTTCTACAAACGCTTTTCTCAGGTTTTTTTAACATCTCAGCTCCTTATTTTTTTGCGGAATATCGTCCCACAAAACTGGAATTCCATAGATTTAGAAACAGACACACGTGTTTTACTTGACATTACAGCACATTTTAACTATACAAAGTGGTCAGTAATATCAATTACTGATTACCAAATATTGACACTCTGATTTATATATGTAACCATCTTGCAAACATTCAAATATTCAAACTATCAGCTGTTACAAAAGGATATGGGTGCCATCCGTTGAGTTTTTTTTTTAAGGCAATATTATTAAAAAGAGAACATTGTCCAACTCACGTGGGTAATCAAGAAAATATTCTCCACTTAGCCAAAAAGCTATCTCCTAATTCTCTTTAAAGCCCTTTCAATTGAAAGGAAGCGACAGTTTGAAACGTTTTTGGAAAATCTCAACCCAGCAGCAATACATTAAAGCTCATATTGAAAGCAGGAGAGCAGAAACCCATACTCAGAGAGGAACGAACTTCCAACATTTCTCACTTGATCTTCACCTACCCCTGCAAAACGGAGGAAACCCAGTGTTGCAAGAGACTAAAGTCTGTTTCCTTGTGTGCAGGTTTCTTGCTTGTTTAGGCTTTTGTTTGCTCAGGTCCCGCTAATCCACCACCAACCTGTCCCCAAGAGAGACTTCCCTTTGAACTGACTGTATCCTAGCTGTCGCAAGTGCCTGGACTTGCCCATTTCTGTCCAAAGGACGACAAAGCAATAAGGTCATATCTAAGCTTCTAAAAACTGCCAAGAAGCTCTTAAGCAGGAAAGTTTTTCTTGTCCACCATGGGGTGTTTGTCCTCCCATCTGCACAAAAAGCTTCACTCTGCAGGGTGGGACAAAGAACTTGTCAGGGTATCTGCAAAACAGCATCTTAGAAAACCGCTTAATTGGTATTTTTTAAGTTGATACTACACATGATTGGAACCCATTCAGTGAGGTTTGTGTATAAAACGCAGGGCAATCCAGGATGATAACAAGGTTTGTTTATTACTATTATTATTATTATTATTGGCAAGGTCACTGTAAGGGCAGGATGTCAAGAATTGCAGATAATCAACTTTCTCAGCATACACTCAGCTTTCACTTTCTGATGAGGTGTTAGTTTACTGCTGCCTGCACATGTACACATATTTTTGTACCATTTCTTAAAAATGGTATGACAACAAAAAAAACAGTACAACAACAACAAAAAAAAAAAACCCATAAGCCTCACAAGATGCCAGAACTGAGACAAGCAGCTTGGAAGACTCGAAACTGCAGCTTTGAATATGAGGCTAAAATCTGCATTCAGAAATGCAGAATGCCAAGCGATATGTTAATCTCAGTAATTTAGTATTGACTTTCAGGGCAAGGCAGAAGAAAAATCCACAGACTGCTCTAACTCTTACCTGTAGCAGTCCCTAGGCTTCCAGGGCAGAGGATTTAAATACACAGTAACTGTATAATTCAAATATATACACATTAAACCTGGTCTGTTTGCTAGAGATACAGTTATCACAAAAATCTTTATTAAATAGTTTTCAGCCCTCATGAACATCTGTAAAAAAGCAACTAATCTACGCTGAGACTGGAAAAATACACATACCTGGAACTACTTTGGCTGATGGCACAGACATTATCTGCTTCTTTCTCGCACTTGGCAATTCCAGATGTGCACTCCACACAGCTGGACTTTAAAGGGCAACCCGAGTTGTCCACCCCGATACTCTTTCCAGAGATATGCTTAAGTCACTCCTATTTCACACATGGACAGTGAGCAAGCAAGGGTGTGTTTAGAGGTCACACAAAGCTTTTGGTTTACAGCAAGGCCTCTCTGCTTCTGTAACTGACACTGGAACATTGCAATTAAACCATGAGACATTTTAAAATAACTTAACACATTATCTTAGATCCCAGGAACGTCCATGGAGCAGCTCATTAGGAGTGAATTCCTCCCATGCAGATTCTTCTGTACCATGGGCACAGAGGCCATGTATCTCTTGTCTCTTATCACCTTTTTTCTTAGTGTCTGATAAGATTTCTGTTATACATAAGGACACCTGTACCAAAAATGGCTAAAATTTGCTCAAGAGGATGACAGAATTCTATAAGCACTAAATTCTATAAAGGAAGTATTTCTGAAACACGTCCTTCAAATCAGTTGTGAAACACATGAGCGCAGCCAGGCTGCAAGAACCAGGAAGCAAAAGCTAGAAGAGACGCAAGGGAGGAGGAAGTGATACCCGGGGATACCAAAGGCAGCAGCTTCGCAGAGCAACAGGAACCTTCGTCTGCTGCCTTATTGTTTGCTGCCAAAAAATGAACACTACGTGCAGGATTTAATAGCATCTTTATGCTATTTCCCCTCCCTTTATGCTGTTTCCCTCCTAAATATTGCTATTACCATATCAGACCTTATGAGTGTTATCACAACACCGGTGTTGACAAGGAAAAGAAATGGGCTAAGCCGCAGTCAGTTTTAAAACACCTTGTGAGAACGTGGCATGGATTAGGAACTCCATCCACGAAGACAGTTTTTGTGAGGTATCTGCCTTAGCGTAGAAAAATAGCCAACAGGCACAGGCAAAAATAAATGCCAGACTGTACCAGCAGAGTTTTGTAACCACCATCCTGCACTCTAAAGCGGATGTTTCACTAACACTACAGACCACATAATACTATGTATAATCGAGATATTCTGGAAGGAAAAAAAAAAAAAAAAGCATGCTAGTTAAATCAGGAATTGTGGATTCTTACTGTGACTATTTAGAATTTGCAGTCCAACCCACACGTTTTGCTGGTCTTTGACAGCACAAAAAATATTCTATTTTTAATACTGCACACACTGCTAAGTTATTTCTTATATATTCCAATTTCTGCTACTGCAACTAGTTGCAGTTCTTTTCTGACTGCAACCATAACTGACTGTTTTGACCTATGTTTAAGCTCTCACGACTTCCACAATTTCTTGTTTAGTAAATCTAAGTCCTCACAGGTTAAGGAAGGAACCTCAAAGCTAACTATGAAACTGAGCTTTATCAGCATTATTCAAATGACGGTACTTTCCAAATGTGTTTATTCACATCCATGTTTATTCCCTGAAATAAAACGAACGTGCTCTAGCACATGCCCGAATACCAGAACTATGTATATTTGGCAGTGCTGTTGATTTATAGAGTACTTGCTTCTTAGGACAAACATTATGTATTTACACATAAAGAAATTACGGCTTATTTACCAAAACATACAAATGTTTTATCAACTATCTCAACAGCTTCAGCAGGGGGGAAACTAAATAAATACATTTTTTGTTTGTAGCTCTTCTGCATGATAACTTGTGTGGTTTGTGCAAACACAAAAACATAAAATAAGAAATACTAACACATGTAACTTGGCCCTCCTCCCTTCCTCCTAAAGTAGGAAGTTAAGAAACATCCTTTGCATACACAGAAGTGTATTAAAACTAAAACCAAAATACCTTTTCTGAACTGTGTTACACTATTTTGTCTAGCAAGCGTTAGCACCCTTATCCAGCACGCTACGTGTCTCGGGCAGTAAATATCAACAAAGGAAAATATTTTACATTATGAGCAGAATTTTGCAAGAATAAAGAAAGAGTATAGGCAAAGTCACGGAGCATAGCACATGCCTTGCCAGTCTATACTTGAAGTGCTGCAAGAAGGGAGGAGGAACCCATTGAAATCTTTCTGGAAATTCTGGAGATGCAGTTTGGTGCCAGATGCACAGACCTTGCACAGTTAAATACCGGGTGGGAAACAGCGGTGCAGGGAAAAGCCGTCATTATAAAGAGTTTTAATTAAGGAATGGAGTGAATTTCTGTAACAAGATAAAGACACCAGCCAACGGCAGTTGTAGAGAAGCAGTAGTGGCGAGCATAAAAACACTGAGAGCAAGCACCGCTTTTGCACTGTCACAAAACACAAAGGCTGCAAAGTACCTTGTTTTACACATGAGATAAGAAAGATTATGCAACAATCTAAGCCAAATCCGAAGCTATAATCTCCAGCCTTCCTTCTGGATCTGAACTGTTTGACTGGCTTTTGCTTCTACTCCCCCTTTCTCCCTTATACAGTCTTACATAACTACCCCTCTTGACAGCTATAATTTATAGCTGTGAAAGCTTATCTCAAGAGAGAGGCAAGGGTGAGAGCTTAGACAATTAAGCACAAAACCATGCAGGATATGAGAATTATTTCAAACAATGGTGCAACCTGTGTGTTCCCACTATCTAAGTAAACTGTACGCTTGAAAACGGCTGCAGTCGTTTATGCTTGTTGATGCAGAGCTTGGGAAGCTTTGGCTTTGTCTGTGCAAGAAGGACAACCAAAAACCTCCCATCAGAGAGCAAGAAAATTATTCTTTCAATTAACCTTGACAAGAGAGGAAAAAAAAAAAAAAAACTGAATCTGAAAGCAAAGCAAGTTCTTACCCTCATGCCAACATTTTAAGCACATCCATTCAACAGTGAAAAAGGAGGACTTTGCTCAAAAAAGGAAAATAAAAAAACAAAACAGAGGGAGCTTAACCAAAGCATGGGAATATGCACATCAAAGACTTCGCTGGGGGAGAGTATCACTGGACTATGGAGTTTCCCTCATGTCCCACAGGCTATAATAAAACTTTAGTCTGAATGCGCTTCAGCATGAGGGATCTCTCTTACAGGTGGGAAAAAGAAATCTGTAAACTGCTCCTGACCTGCACAAGTTCTGCAAAGCTTATTTATGTTGAACTTTTAGGAGTAATCTATGCACGATACTGAATCTTCATTTTGTTTTGTATCTAAAATAAATAAATGTAATAGAGCTAGCATGGACATCTGAAAGTCCCGATTCATCTCAAGCTAGTCTCCAATTGACAGTTGTTCCTCAAGCATAAAAACACCAGATGTTTTCTTCCAGTGGAAAACATTTTTAAACCCAGAATGCAAGCAGCTATTTATAACTACATGCATCATCTGCTGAAAGTTAACCTGCTCTTCCCTAAATATATTCAAATGCCTTACCTCACTTCATTAGAAGCAAGTGTGCATTAAAAAACATGAAGACTACAAATTAGGAGAGGATACAGCCTGTTGCTAAGTCATTATGAGAATTGATCCTGTATTTAAATCTCCACTGTAAGCCCAAAAGCCTAAAAGATGGATAATCTTTAAAATATCTGATAAGAGAGAAGAATCAAATGAAACTATCTGAGTTTAGGTAATTCCAGCATAACCCAACATCTGTCATATTCTACTCTGAACTCAAGTTGCATGTAGTGAAGTCAAGCACTTGTCCTGACTACTAGCTGTGGTTTGAAACTTAATTCATGTGACCCTGGATATCAGTACTACCAACATATTCAGGTGACCCCTCACTGGCATAAACCCCTCAAATTATTATCATTCACTGAGGCAGGAAGCCACTAAACCTGCTGCTGGACAAAGTATAAACTGAATCTGAAAGCAAAACAAGTTCTTACCCTCATGCCAAGCACCAAAAAGCCGATCTCTTCCATTAGCGGGTACTTGCTGACCTGTTGCTGGATCTTTTCAGCTGATGCATACGGATCGTAACTTTTCTGACCTATTTTTACATCCATTATACATGGCTTCTTAAACTTACGGGTCACATCTTCCAGTTTTAGATATGTATCTGTTAAAAAGACAAATATTTAGTTAACAAAGATTGAAAGCAAAGCAGGATTCCCAAATTCTCCATTCTTGCGGAGAGGTAGAAGGGTTTAAAGCTTAGCATCGGGCAAGTTCTTTAAAAGACATCCAAATTTGTCTTCAAATACAGGTTAAACCATGGTCATCGACATCCACAGATTCTCTTGACATTGAGTTCTAAAGTTCTATTGCTCTTCAGTCATTAGCAGACTTCCAATAACATTAATAAGCACACAACATTAATAAGCATGCCAGCACCTGGTTGATTTTGTAATGGAGACGGCCTTTTCTTTACATGCACAGAGGACCAGAATTAAAATAATAAATTTTAGTTTCATTTTAAAATGAAACTACTATTTCATAGCCTCACAGTACAGTGAGAGAAATACCTCTTTCTCGTTTCTGCTCTATTTCCCCTCTCTTTCCCATGTCACACATTTAAGGGGAATCTCAGAATCTCAGACTGCTGTTTAATCCATTTTCAAGTGTTGTGCAGGGGCGTCAGGGAGAGAGAAGAAACCCAAAGTAACCAGTCAACCAACCACACACGCTCAAAACTCCAAGTGTTTCTGAAGGAAGCTTTCTAAGGCTCCAAAGGATCATCTAAGACCAGTTTCTCATCAAAGGGGTTTATGCTTTCCCCCATGCAAGCAGAAGACTTTCCCAACAAGATTTATAGCTCTGATTGTTAGCACAAGAAAACAAACCTAACTCTCAGACAAATCTGATTGGGAAAAACTTGATGCACTGCCAAGCACTGGGAATCTGGACAAGTCCACACACCCTATTAACATAGTAGTTTCTCCACACTCTTCATAAATCTGCTTCTGCATTTTTAAAGTCCACCGCAAACTTGACACAAAATTCATTTTTCTTTTATGTATGGCCCATTAAAAAAATCTATCTCCTCAGCTATACAGAAATCTGCATACACACAAGCATCCTAGTTTCTCCAGCTCTCCACCATAATCTAAAATGGACTTGACAAAAAAGGAAAACTTGTTAGTTCAAGTTTAAAGAGCAGAAGAAGGACAAAGTGCCCCAGTTTGATGGGGTATACAGTTAAGGAAGGAACACCCATGTCAAGCAAAACTGAACAAACAGCAATGCTTCATTTCTACTTAAATAGTAGAAACATTTTCCTAAGGATAAGCAATGAAATTGGCTTTTATTACCTAAGACATCCTGTTTGGAACTTGATAGATTTTATACTATGCTATCATCACCACTGAATGACCCCATGAGTATTTGTAGAGCACTCGTGGGTATCCTCTGCTTCACTTGACCGAACTCCTCCAAAGCACTAAAACTCTGCACCTCCAAAACAGTTAAAGGTTTACATACATGTCAATTTAATTCTACATTCATCTCATGACTGTTAAGCTGGAATATCTCCCTTACTGTCCTACTCAAGTATAACCATTACTATTAAAAAATACAAAAAAACAAAAACAAAAACAAAACAAACAAACAAAAAAAACCAAAATAACCTAACACACACATGCACTTTGGAGTTAACACTAACTCTGGAAAAATACCAATTATGTGGCCAAGTTTGTGAATTATCTAGAAATGACTCATCTCTCTCACTCAGAATTATTCTTTAAGTCTTCATCTTTAGCTAACTGCAAACTCAATTCAGATTATTAGGTCTGCTCAGTACTAGGTCTGCTCAATACAATCCTCAATATCAGTTTGAGATACTGCATGTGCCAGGGAAAAATGCTGCACATCAATAAAGTAAGTTTCAAGCTATCCAAAACACAGGTTAAACTAAAATCTCATGCAGAGAAAAGAAGGCATGAAGATGTTTGCATCTTTGCTTCAGCACATATTCCTCAAAATGTATTTCTAGAATTTAAACAAGTCATTTCTCAGAGGCTTCACCTCCTCCCCTTTCTATTTTTCAGCAGAGAGGAAGATGGGGCTTGACATATTCTTTACATATTTTATTACAGTCCCCAAGGGGACAAGCAGGAGAAAAAAAGACCCAAACTGAGCAAATATGTATGGCATGGAGCACTGAGGACTTCAGCATGCACAGGCTGAAGCCTTCAGTCCTTAATGGAGTCAGAAGGGAGAAAGTATCTCGAGGCATCCGACTTCATAATTTACAAGGCATCTCTCAAAAAGCAAGCAAGCAGAGAATGCCCTAGTTGCTGTCAGCAACAAGAGGAGAAAACAAAGATTTGGTTACAAACTACATTTATCTACTCTGTTCTCATTTTTGGCAACAAAATCAGAATGCAACAAACAGCAATAAGGGTACTTGGGAGGGTCAGGGAGAGCAGGGGCAACAAGTAGGCAGCAAAAACAATCTTGAAGCTCTTAGCAGATATCTCTCGATTTGGCACTTCCACATCTTTATGACAACTCTTCCACACGTTTACTAATACACTCCAAATGCCTACAATGCCACAGAAAACAGAACAGGACCCAGAAGGCCCATACAGAGGCTTTTGTTAGTTAAGTGACTTCAGTGGAACAGGAAATGGAGTTTCGCACATTTTTAGTGACACACTATTTGTGAATATTAGTTTCTCTCCTGCCTAGCAGATGAAAAGGTCAGCAGAAGGCAAGTGTGCAGCAGCATCTTCCTGTGCTTGTACTTGCCATCATCCAAAATGACTCTTGTGCAGGGTTAAGGATGGCCATTCCTATGTTCAAATTAACACTTAATATATTTCATGCCATTTAGCTAGCAATTTCACTGTCTACCTAGAGTCTTAGCATAGAAGCCTCACACTCATGTCACTTAACCTTTCTCTATAGAAAAATATTACCTGTGGTCTCCACTTTGCCCACCAGTTCCTGCTTTACCTGTCATACACTTATGAATTTCACAGGTCATCTTCAGTGTGGACCAAAATTCATTTAGTCTGTTTCTTCTACTGCAAGTTTAGGATTCTCTCCATGCTACTCAAACTCTCAGCCCTCTTCCCAAAATAAATCATGTACGTAAGACTCTTACCTGCTGCCAAGCAGATATCCCTTCCCTCACTGTCTAATAAATGAAATTTATCTAAAAACAAATGTCTGTGGCCATCCCCTCTCTGCCCTGGCAAGACATAGAAGCCAATTCTCCTTCACATAAACTGTTAAAAATATTTTCTATGTATATAAAATACAATATGTATTTGTGTCTATATATAAATACACACAATTCAGAACATGCAGTAAGCAGAACAGATCTGGCAACTGATCTATTCTTATATTCATAAAGATAATTCTTACATATATTTTCTTATTTTATGTTCATTTAGCAAGGAATTACTAACTTCACTGTGCAAAGGTTGTCTGGAGCTTTGTCCCCACAACCTGTAGAGCAACAACAGTCTAAGGAAACTTCAGGCTTCTAGCATCAAGATGGCAAAAGTCTAAGCAAGGAGAACAGAAGCAGGTTACACAGGCTTAAAAAGCAAAAACCAAACAAAACACAGAGCTCAATGCCAAAATCTTTCTCCAAAGATTTTTCAGTAGATTGGGGCTAATGGATAAAATTAGAACAGTACCATTTGGTGCAGCAGGTGGTGACCAGACACCAAAGTATTTTGGCAGGTATTCCCGCAGCTCCAGAAGAATGCTGTCACAACAGCCAGAGTCATAAACCTGAAATAAATGGAGTGGAAGCCACCATTAAAACATTAATTTTACATTTCTAGTAGTCCCTTAATTATCATTTCTTATAGCCTTTCTGTTTATACGCTTAGGATTTCTACTTTTTAGCATTTAGAAACACAAGATGATTATCACAACATGAGGTGACCTAACAGCATCCTTCATTTCAATTTCTGAAGTGGAAAAGATACACCAGCCCTAACAAAGCATAATGCATGTATTAACTTGAATAAAAATATAAACCATATTTGCTTATTTAGTAAGGACTCAATTCTTCTATCCTGTATCTAATATTGTATAGGATTGGCAGAGATAAAACATAAAAAGTCTCAGATATCTGGCAAAAACAAGTCAAGTATACAAGTTCATACTGGACAGCAGTTCCTCATTTCCTCCAGAACAAATCATCCCAGACCATGCACAATTCAAATACATTTGTTTTCACTTGCTTTAACTATTTCACAAAATTTTGCAACTTATCTAAGAAAAATAAATGTTTGAGAATGGCAGTTAGCTTATATTCCTGGAAGAATAATTCCTAGCACACTAAAAATGAGGCCTAAGGATACCTGCTAAAATAAATAAAATGAAATAGTGTTAAAAGAGTTCTATGGAGTTAATTCAATTCATGCTTCAAGACCCACCTTTAGCCAAGGTAGGAGACTGTCTTGTGAAAAGCAGTGGGCATTCCAGAATAAATCTACTTATAGCTGTGATATGAAGATTTCAGTGGGGAGGGAAAAATCTTCAAAAGGCTGAAATTCAGCTACTACTCTATGACATAAAGGCAAACCTCAACTCTGATCGCTGATGCAGCACAGAGCCTCCCAGAGCAGCAGGTTAAAATTAGTCGCTGTGGGTTCATGCTATATTTACTTTTCGTCACAAAAACCTCAAAGTGGACTAACTCAGATCAGCCGCTGCACTTCAGAGGTAACGTGGTGCTTCACAGCACCCTTCCCAGGCAACGACTACAAAGCTAATACAGCCAAAGCTAGCGGGATTTGATGCCTCATTGTGTTTTAACTCGACTCATCCACGCACAGCAGGACATGACCCCGTGGCCCTGCACCTCTCACTGCACCCTCTGTGTTATCTCAGGCGTATATCTTATAGGGCAGGGGCACAATGCACCACTTTCTTTTCAGAGGGTGGTTTAACAAGCAGATGCCTCTTCTGAGCTGAGCACAGACCTATTTTTCCCCTCCAGGCCATCACGAACTGGTATGTTGATATTCTTGTACTCTTAAGACGAAAAACTCGCCTATCCCTGCGATCAGTAGCTTCTAGTTCTAACAGATGCAACATTTCTTTGATGAGCCTCAAAAGGCAGCGCCAGCAGAAACCAATGCTTTCCCCAGAAGAGAGCAGTGCACCTTGATCTTAGCAGCTGGAAGAGAGGGATGAATTTAAGGGAGCAGAAAGACAGCACACAGCATCACAGTGAAGCTGAAACACGGACCCAGCTGGGTCTGAATCGGAGTTCACTACCTCCTACTGCCCAGCGTGCCACTTCTGGGCCACTATTCCCAGCCTCAGTGGGTCAAACTGCCTCCCATTGTAGGTATTTTCGAAGAAAGACGTATAAAAAAAAAACCATTTACTGTTTTATCATAGTATGCAATAGCTAGCAAACTGTGTTGTAGAGTGCAACCCCTCCTTTGCTCGGTGAATGCAAATAGGCAGCAACCATTACAGAGTACTACTGCTTCTACATGGGAAAGATGACAAAAATTTTAGACATAGGAGTAAAGAAAAGATTTGGGAGCAGTAGTGGAGCAGGCAAGGAGCAGAAGTACTGGATGCAACTGAAGACAGGGAAACCCAAGAGCTTGTTTGGTTATTTTATCTGCAAATTTTAATTAGTAAAACAAGGAGAGTGACATGCTCAGGCACCTCTTCCATTAAAAAAAAAAATAATAAGACTGTGACTTATCTTTTTAAATTACC
This sequence comes from Tinamus guttatus, assembly GCF_000705375.1. The sequence goes on from NW_010581633.1 coordinate 63,174, forward strand.
AACATTATGGTACAGTATTTGACACTTAGCAAGTATATTTCAAACACTATGAAACAGTGAAGTGTTCAGATAATTTCCAATGGCATGTAATAGCCCACATTCAAAGACAAATGGGGTAGAAAACTCCAGAAATAGTATTCGTTGGAAAACTAATATAAGACATTTTAAATGTAGGAGAAAAAACACCACTGTAATGCGCTGTTCAGTATCATTACTATAGCAAAATGGAATTAAGCACATTATTTCTGTCCCTCAGAAAGTTATCTTGCTCCCAGAAGCAGTAATTAGCCGCCTTTAAAGGCTCTGATACAACATTTGCAAAACACTTATTTGGCCTTAATATAGACCCCAAACTCAGTCTGCAATATTTGTGTCAGATAATTAAACACTCGGTTAATAAACAGAGGAAGCCACTAGGGTGGGCAAAAGCAGGAAAAATAAAATTTATGAATTGCACTCATTCCTTTGCAGGAGAGAGCCATTTCTCATTAGAAAGGACCTCAAACACCAACAATAGGCATCTTATTTCATGTAATCCAGTAGCAAAACACACATTTGGATGTCATTCCAAAAGCTGACTAAAAATTCAGTTTATGTAAGATTAAAAAAAATATGCATGTAATCCAAAATAAAGAAACAGGACTGAACTTCAGAACGAGGTTTACAGCTGCAGCCCAACACCTAAAGAAGCACTGAACGCATCTCCCATTCCAAAACATACCTTACACTCCCAAAACTACACAGGAAGCGACCCTTGCACTTTTGCCCCAAGTTGTGCTAGAAACGAAGCCGGGAAATTCCCTGAAAGTGAGAATTTACCACTTACCCCAGAACAAGCTTTAGAATTAAATCATGTTGATTTATTTATATTAGCAATATTCCAGTTTTATTTCAACCAACTGCTTAAAAAAATGTTTTGCACATGATAGGTCCATTTCTCCAGCATACAGGAAAAACACGCACAGTTACCAGTAAAGCAGAAGAAACTTTTATCTTCAACAAATCAAGAACCGCAAAATAATTCAATGTCAGTGCAGCCACACTAGGTATCCATCCTTCATAACACAGGCTCACTTTGTCCAAGAGCACAAATCAAAGCCACATAATGCAATAACTGTTGGTCTTAAAAGCAAATAAACAGGATTTTTGGAGGGCTCACAACACGACCATTACAAATTATTGCAACTAAGTCATAGGAAGAGCATGTCCCAGATATGTTCTGTGGCAGTTTCGAGAAAATCTAACAGACGTCATGAAGTCATAATTTCCAATTACTCAGAACTTTTTAATTCTGAGGCAATTTTAGCATCCCTTAGATTTTAATCCAAAATACACTGTGTTTGTTTTTGCAAGTTTGATCCAAGCAGATTCATTTCCTTCTTAATGCAAACAGGGAGCTGCTTTTGAAAATGCGAATGTTCTTTTCCTTATTTAAAGTACCATGACTTTTTTTTTTTTTTTTTTAAAGGCTAACTAGTGACATAAATGCCTAGAACAAGTGTTTAAATTTCAAGAGGAAACTAGTCCTGGCAAAAGAGACTTATCTTCAAGTGTTCTGGTGAAAAAAACACTATTGACAGAAAACTTGTTTAAAAAGAATACTCAGATAAAGCACAGAGGTTGGCTCTTTTAATTTAATTTGCATTTAAAGCTATTTGGGTAGGCAACTTTGAAGTCTCAGACTAGATTTCCCTCTGACTGTCAGCTATCGTAGGCTCTTAATTAAGGCAGGAGTAGGACTATCGCTTGCAGAGACTCAGGGTGTACAACCAACTCCTAGTTTCAAATAACTTTTTTCTTTTTCAAAATCTCTCAGAAATACACTGATTTAGTGATATTTAAGTCTGGTATCAAAGCCTTTTTTTTTTCCCTCTTTTTTTTAATACTTTTTAATAAGTCATTTTTCTCTAAAGGAAGAAAAAAGTCTCATTTTATCCACCTCCACAATTTTGTATAGTCAAAATTAGGCTGAACCTAGCTAGATATGCAGTCTCATGCATGGAGTCAGCTTTGCAGAGGGCAAAGTAAGCCCTGATTAATTTCTAGGGATATGGAAGAGTTTCAAAGCTTTGGCCCAGAGAAGCAAAACTTCTACTGAAGAAGCTAAAAGGCAGCAATGGGGGACAGACACCAAGAGCAATGCTGAACCAAACTGCAGCAGAGCTGCAAGCTGCAGCTGGAGATGCCACGGGCAACGAGTTGCTCTAAAATGGCCCAAGTTAAATTGGGTAGACCCGATCAATGTGTTCCTCTTTTTTTCCAGCAACAACTTACTCTGATGGCAAGGCAATAAAGTGTTCTGCAAAACCTAAGTATGTGCTCCTCCCTATTCTACCAGGCAGTTTGTTTCCCCCTTCACATGATAGCACGGTCACATCCAATTCTTCAATCACACAAGGTTTCTGGGCAACACACGTTAACAATGAAGCAAGTTTAAATTATTTACTTTATCCCCACACACTCTGCACTGACACAAGCCACCCAACCGAGTAGAAAGCCAGGCCTCCTGCACCAGTGGCCTAGCTGTCAAAACTGTAAAATTTGAGACCATGTTTCATCACAACCTCTCTCTCTAGACAACTCAACTGCCTCTTGCCCTTTGGTCTCTCCTAGATTTCACAGTTTGCCAACAAATTCAACTTATGTTCAGCTTCAGCTGAGGGAGCCTTCCCTGAACCTGAGAGCTCCCTGAAGTTACAGAACTCCCCGTTCTGGATGCGCCCAGTGTGATCCTTCAGGCACCATAATCCGATTCATCTTTTCTTATTAAAAAAGGAACATATCACCCTTGATCAGCCGACAATTTTAACACACTTAGTGCTTGCCACTACTCTTTCTTCTTAATCCAGCGACCCAAATCATTCAATTAAAGCAGCTGCAGCATCACTGTCCTCAAGTCACCCAGTGCCAAATCTCACACCACGAGCAAGCAAAGAGTTCCTGTAATTTTAAGGAAAGTTGTCAGGTCACTTAAAAATCAGACTTCCCTACTGAAAACATCTGCGACAACCAGTTCTCACTTGTATTTGTAATTCTAATGCTAAAAAAACAGCTCTACCACATCGATGTACAAAGTGGTGCGACATGAATAATTGTTCTCACGTTAAGGCAAGATACTAACTTGGACAGAAGGCAAAAACACAAAGGCAAAAACAAGTTGAAGTTAAAATATTTTTATTTCAATTCTCTGCTCAAAGCAGATTTTTGAGGCAACTCCAGCTAGATAGGAGTAAGTTTAAAACAATCCTGAGTATTCAAGGTAAATGAGTAGAATAGGACAGAAGAAAAAATAAATTAGCATTATAGCTTGAGATTCAACTTAGGAAGGGAGAAAGAACAAGGGGTGGGAAAATACTCCAAGCACATATACTTACATAAGCAAAATTTAACTTTACATTTGAAAAGAGTCAGAAAGGGGAGACAAATCCTGAGCCACAAACTTTCTTCCACTACCTGCCATGCAAGACACAACCCTGACCAAGCCAGCACCGTAGCGTTACCCTACAGGTTCAGTACCACAGCCCACAACAATCATTTCAGTGGCTACTGCACAAGCGTAGCATCGGCCTTGCAGCCTCAGCTTCCAGGCTGGAAGTCCCTCTGCTAGTGGCAAGCCCTCACTTTGGGGCAAAAACACCTGCCAAGACAGACACAGCTTATAACAACCCTTTTTTTTTTTTTTTCCTCCTCTTAGATGAGACAAAGTGGAATTGGATTTACTAAGAGGAATTTTAGTCAATGGCTTCTGCTTCTGGGAAAGTCTACCAGGGCTCCGAGTAACAGCCAGCTTTGCTGCTGCTTTCTCCTGAATTGGTGGGTTTTGGGTTGTTAGAAAAAAGAATACCAACATCAACATAGCCTTCCTGTAATACCTACAGGTATATTTTCTGCTTGCTTTAAAAAAAAAAAAAAAAAAAAAACCCCTTCTACAGAGTCCTGCACACACATGGACGGTGGAAAATGAAACTGCAGAACCATCTATCTTTCATCCTCCTCTCACTCACCGGTTTGCATTGTCTTGAAGACTGATAAATACACATACAAACACACATAACTAAATGACTAAAAACTAATTGCAACCAAATTGCTCCCTAATTATTGAACATTAAGGGAATTAAAAGAGCACGTTATAGACACAGTGGGACAGGCAGGGTAATACTTAATGTACTCTTTAATTTACTTCTGGTTAATTTTGTGCCTGGATGCCCAAGAATACACTTAATGTTTTCAGCCATATACACTGTATTTCACATCTTTCCCACACAAACATAGTCCTAGTTTTGTGCAATATTTCCACATTATAATAACAAAAAAGACACAAACACCTCTTGGGAACTAGAATTCTTGTTTTCAGAGACTGGGTTTTGGTTTGTTTTTCTTCCAAGGAGCCAACCTGCACTTTCCTCAATCTCATACATTGTCTGCTGATCATATCTGATTTTTAAATAAGTTTATAAGGAAGGTATGGAGTGCTGTAATTACTGTAAAACAGCAATATACCTTTTCTCCAAAAGCTCATTATAGAACGAAACATTTATCCTTATAATAGACTTGTGGCTTCACTTAAGCAATACTTATTCCACGGTCAGAAAAGTGGAAACCCCCAGCGTAGATAGAGGGAGGGGATCCTGCCCCTCTACTCAGCCCGGGTGAGGCCGCATCTAGAGTACTGTGTCCAGTTCTGGGCTCCACAGGACAAGAGGGATGTGGAGCTGCTAGAGAGAGTCCAGCGCAGGGCGACAAGGATGATCAGGGGCCTGGAACATCTGCCCTATGAGGAGAGGCTGAGGGAGCTGGGCCTGTTCAGCCTGGAGAAGAGAAGGCTGAGAGGGGATCTAATCAGTGTATATAAATACCTCAAGGGAGAGAGTGCAGAGGATGGGGATGGTCTCTTTTCAGTGGTGGCTACCGACAGAACTAGAGGAAATCATAGAAGCATAGAATCATAGAATGCTTAGGGTTGGAAGGGACCTCTAGAGATCCCTTCCAACCTTAAGCATTCTATGATTCTCTGATTCTATGATTTCCTCTAGTTCTGTCGGTAGCCACCACTGAAAAGAGGCCAGCACCATTCTCCTCACTGCCTCCCTTGAGGTACTTCTAGACCTGAGCAGTGTCTAGAAGTACCTCAAGGGAGGCAGTGAGGAGAATGGTGCTGGCCTCTTTTCACTGGTGGCCACCGACAGAACTAGAGGAAATCATAGAAGCATAGAATCATAGAATGCTTAGGGTTGGAAGGGACCTCTAGAGATCCCTTCCAACCTTAAGCATTCTATGATTCTCTGATTCTATGATTTCCTCTAGTTCTGTCGGTAGCCACCACTGAAAAGAGGCCAGCACCATTCTCCTCACTGCCTCCCTTGAGGTACTTCTAGACCTGAGCAGTGTCTAGAAGTACCTCAAGGGAGGCAGTGAGGAGAATGGTGCTGGCCTCTTTTCACTGGTGGCCACCGACAGAACTAGAGGAAATCATAGAAGCATAGAATCATAGAATGCTTAGGGTTGGAAGGGACCTCTAGAGATCCCTTCCAACCTTAAGCATTCTATGATTCTATGAATACTGGACTAACTTAATCTGCACATAGTAAAACCCTACTTTTTTTTTTTTTTTTTTTTGCTTTTTTTTCAGTCACATTTACTCCCCTGGTTTCTCTCAAGAAGGAAAAAAAAAAAAAAAAAAGACTATGCCAAGGCAGGGTGTATCAGAACTTGTTTACTATGCTTGCAAACCGTTAATCTGTACTATTTCAGTACCACTCTCTTCTGGAGATGCAATAGATCTGATTGTACCAGAATGACCCATGGTAAGAGATTTGGTTCCAATATCCAAGTACTACTGTTAAGACAGTAATGAAAGGTTTGGGCAAGGTATTGCATCACCAAAATGAGATGTGAAGAGAACTGTGCATTTATTTCTTGAATCTCTGTCCATACAAGACTTAGAATCAGGACCTTAGCTGGAGATTTGATCAAAGGATAAGGATATTTTAGTACGCAATTGCAGCACTACGGCCATCATCCACTCCTTTTTCAGTCAAAAATAATCATCTAAATCAAGACTATAAAACTAGCTAACTGAGTTTACAAAACAGGGCAATTCATCCTGAAGCAGGACGTGTTCTGCTTCCCGAATCTGTTTCATTTTCCATCGCTAGCAGAAAACAGTTTACAGAACATGGGCTGCCTTATCATGATTTGTGCTTGCTGGGCTGAAAGAGGACGGAGCCTGGTGGGCAGAAAGCTTCCAGGCCAAAGCCCATCTTTCAGATTCCTGGCTTGACTTTACACCATGGAGAGAAAGGTGGAGAAGAAAAAATAAAAAAGAAAAAGGATAGGTCATCACCCTATTGAAAGCTCTGTTATGATGCATCCAACAAAAGCTCAGAATAACAATTATGTGGGCAACCACAAAACCATTACTTCCCAGCTTTCAAGTGCTGGACTCTAATCTAAGTAACATAAATCTATTTTACACACTGGAGTTATTTGTGTCTCTTACATCCTGGCTTTGTTTTCAAGACATGCAACAAAAGTGAAGAACAATTTCTATTATCTCAAATGGTAATGGCTTCCTTGTATTCATGGTGTGTATCAGCAGGGCTTGAACCCTGAACTTTCAGACTACTGCTACAGCTGTTACAGACTCATCATTAACTGGAACCGGCAAAAGATTTGTTCTCCAGAAGGGCAAATGACTAGACCAAATCTCTTTTCCCAACACTGCATGGGGTGAAGCAGCTCCCTAAGCTCCCATGCACTGGGGTAAAGGTACGAGGGACAGGTTGTTGGCATTAAAAGGTATGAGTGGGAATAACTCTGTCCTTTTCATTCCTGTCCCCAAAGAGCGCACCCGTACCCCATGGACCATGCACAAGGGTCTGCACCATGGACAAGGGTATCTGAGAATCGGGATAAGATTCTGCATACAGCAGCTCTGGAAGCATTATGATATTGCAAGTACCTAAGCTGGTACTTTACTTGGTACTATCCAATACCTGAAGCTGTAAATTGGCAACATCACAAGGACATTTCTGACATGTAACTACTGGCAAATGGAAGAAAATTGCAAGTGTTGAAGCTGTGCATATTGCAAGGATCTTCCTCAGAGTGGGCAGTCTTCTATAGCTTCCAGGAGAAACACCTCTAGCAGCAGGCACTTGCTGTAGAAGAACAAAGGGACAATGCTTCTGCAAAGAGAAGTTTACAGGAGCATCTCCTCATGGGTTAAATAGAAGGTATGCTGAAATCCTAGTGCTGTGTTATCAACATTTAACTTCAGCAAGTCATGCTCACATGAGGTGCACACAGTAACAGGGGTTTTGCAGCCCCGTGGAATGAATGGCAGGAGTAAGCAGCAAAAGAGCTGCCACTTCAAATAGACTATCTGCTGTCCTGATGGTATGAAAAGAAGTTCCCTATTTCCTATAAAAAAAAAAGGGAGAAACAAACACAGCTTGTAGGAAACTGTAGTCAGGGCAGTAGCTTCAACAACTGTAAATTCTGTCTTCCTCAGTTTAAAATATTTGTAGTCCAAGGATCTATCCTTGACTACTCACAAAAGCAGATGCCCTATTTAAAGAATGATGTTCCAGCTTCCTCCCACTCTTTGAGACACTAACAGGACAGTAGTTTCTGCACCAGTACATTCTTGCCATGACAAATTTAAAAAAGTGCAGTACAGAACAGAGTTATCTCTTAAATAGGAAGAGACAGTCATGCTAGCACACAGTGCTCTCAGGCACAGCCTGGCATGTTTGAGACAAGCTCTGCACCTAGGTCAGCACAAGGTTTTACCTCATACAGCGAGTGCACTAACCTTTTCAACAGATGCTCTTCTCGCAGTTCCAACTCATCTGCCAGAAGAGATCACTGTAGGAGAGCTGAGAGGCTTCTTCCCTTCCCCCTTTTAGCACTGCTGAATTAAACCAGACTGTTTCAGCGTGTTGTTAAGTATGTGACCTGGCATAAAGTGCGTTGAAAGCCAAATACTAAAACTCACCAAGAGCCTCTGCTGCAATGTTCCTAGCATGCTTGTGTGGACAGTATACCATAAATATACACCTTTTTTTTTTTAAAACAGTTTTTCTTTAAATGGAGACATGCCATTACTATATATCCCATTGCATTTTCTAAATAATATAATTTTTCTATCCCCACAACACTGCATGCCTCTCCCTCCTTACAATATTTTAAAAGTAATCCTCTATAGCGTCTTCACCTATAGGTTCTCAACGAATATTTCCATTAGATGGAAACAACCAAATGGCACAGCTTAAATTGTCCTTAAAAAAAAAAAAAAAAAACTTTCTACTTCAAGCACTTCTTCACTTGTTTCTCACAGGTACTGAAAACAAAGTATTTTGCAGAAATAAGAAGAGATTTCTTTCTTTTAAGAAATCCATGACCTCAAGTACAGAGAGTGTACAGAAACACAATTAAGACATTATTATTTAAATTTGTTGTTCAACAGAAAGTGGACATTACCACTGGAAAGTCATACCCCAATGATAATTTAAGCAATACAGTTAGTTATTAACAAGGCCTACAAAGTTTGTTGTCCTACTACATTTTAATCATTGACGCTGTTAATGGCAATCTTGTTATACTTTATGATTCTTGTGTTGTGACAGAAGGAAAAAAAAAAAATCGCAAGTCATTTCAGCACCGGTGGAGAATGTCATGTGTTATTGTAGGAGACCTTTCTAACAGACAGGGGGCTGTTAGATCAGTTCAAGCTGTATGTGAAAGCCTATCTTATACTGTAACTTCCAGCCCGCAATAATCATCCCTACCTTGTAACAAACACATGTAGAGCTCAGGTGCCTATATCCCGTATAACGTGGCTCATGACTGAGAGCAAACAGGAAAATAGTTAATCATTGAGGAGTGAAAAAAATCTCCAAGCCCTTGCTCCTGTACTTTCACCTGGCAACATAGATGCATTTTTCTCCTTGCTTTCCCCCATAAAAAGACATTCCAGTCCTCCTAAGAAGTGAACAGCATATGAACCTTCTCCTAGACCCTGTATTTATTCATAAATCCCCAACTCCTCTCCTTAATGGCTTACAACAAATAAAGAAATATCAGTGTCTGAACAAGCATAAACTGCGGTTGGCTTTGCACATTATTAGCATGGGACCTGACTTCCTCCAGTATGATAGGGTCTAGCAAGAGCAGCAGTGACAGAGCTCTCTTTCTAGAAGATTTTGCCCAGAATCTTCCTCATGATTTTGACATGAGTCTAATCAACAGGTGAAGTGACAAAGCCTGTTCTGCAGAAGGCTGACACCGAAGCAGTGCTTACCCCTTTTAACTGTTGGCTTTGGACAGTTACTGGCTTCACTAGAGGAGCTGCACACAGAATTAAGTACCTGGCATTCCAAGAAAACGCTCCTCAAGCTTTCTGCTTCTATGGAGGAACTACCACTCAGCCTGGACCATATCTTTCTGGGCCTTATCTAAATGACATTGTCACTGTGAAACCTCAGAAAAAATATTTACATTTAGGTTTAACTGGCTCCTGCAGAGCTCCCAGTAATTCAAGACTTGTTGTTTTGTCTAGCAGTCTCATCATATCAATTATCAAGTAACAGTAGTATGTAAACAGATTTTACTTACAGTGTATGGCTTAGTCAGCTTTCTGCAAGATATTTCTACAAAACAAATACTTCTACAGTTCTTTACACCTAACACAAGAGCTTTAGCTTTTCACAAGAGCTAAAAAGCCATGAAAAGTGCCGGGACATCAAGTCAATGTAGAAAGAACATGGGACAAATGATCCAGGAACTGAAAGGCATGTAAGGAAAACAGATTCTAAAAGCACTTCACCCTTGGTTAAGACAGCCAGCAACACTTGGTTTGCTCAAGTTACTGATAAAGCATACTTAAGACGATCAAAAGATTTGGTTCATATGACAAGTATACCAAACCCAAGTCAAAACAGTTAGAGATTTTCAGCTTTTATTTACATTTTCAAAGGAATAGGGTTTAAATAAAATGGAAAACAGGGCAAACTTCTAGCAACGAACCAGACTAAAATGGATCACGAGGATCACAATGTTTTACACAATCAATTCTGACATGCTCAGCACCATGAGAAAGAAAACGGATGAGATCACACTAGCAGCCTACAGTAGTTATAGGCAATAATGCCTACATTAAGAATTTTCAACAAAATATTGGATGTTGTGAATACTCTATTGCCTCCCTGGGCAAATAAGAAAGCTTAAAACATGTCAGTAACGTAGGTCTGGTGTGGGGACATATATCTGAAGAGGAAAAAGCTCTACGGAGCATAGAAACATCATGACAGTTCGGCTAGAGAATACCATTCAGATGCGTAGGTTACATTTTTCCCCCAGAACAATAACAAGGATGCACTTCTACATAAATCACACTCATTATTTCACCTTTGGCGAGGCAAGTTCCTCCCCAGGACAGGAGCCTCACCTTGTTGTAGAACTCTTGCTCCCGAGGGCCGCGGGGCGGTGGCTGCAACTGCTTCAAGACTGTCCCATCCGGATGCTGCAGTATTCCTAGAAGGAAAGCATGTCATTCAGCGCTTATGTTTAGGAGATGCGGCTTGTATTTTTCAGAAATAACAAATACACAGGAGGGACAGTCCATTTGCTCGGTTCCACCATTTCCACTACACACATAACAAAAATTGGCAGCTTTTGCACAAAACCCTTGGACAAGGTTCACTTGTGTTCTCTCTCTAGCCTCCAGATGAGCTTCTGGGTCTAACTCTGGTCAAGGCCAACATAATACTCGGATTTGACGTTAAAAGTTCCACCCAAAACCACTCACTCAACTAGGGAAGATTACATAGACACTCCCTTTTTAAATAACTGATAACAAGATGTTTTCCCAATGACACTAAGAAGCTTAAAAAGTTAAAGAAGTTAAAAAGTGCTAGTGCCAAGTTTCATACATTTATCATTAGCTACAACCAGCAGACATGAACTGCAAATGCATTTTTGTACTAGTGGCATAGAAGGAGCACTTCTATATTACTATGAGTACTTCTACAGCACTCCATGCTAATCAGATGCCACTAAACTACCACTTATAATACAACATAGGATTTCATCTCAGCCAGGCAGCCGCTTTTGTGCCTGCACTCCCCCTGTTCCGCCAAACCATAGTAATCAGTCTAAATGATCCTGCAGTTAGCAACATTGCTGAGCAGCTGCACCAAGAATTCACAACTCAATTTAATTATATTACAGGATACTCAGGAGATGGATATGGCCGAGAATGCAGAAAAGTAACTGCTGCTTTGTGAAATGCACCCTGAAACAGGCTCAGAGCACTAGTAGGTTTTTCAAGAGATTCAGATGTTTCTACCCCATTTCTATTCGAAAAAGAGAACAGAATTCATACCACTGGTGGGGAATCCGCTTCAAGGCATTTCCTCCTAGCACTTATTCAAAGCTTTTCATACAGCAACTTATTTTGTGTAGAAGGGAGATAAACATCAGATATATGTGAAATAAGTTCCATCTTCAGGCTTGAGGGGCGGTTACAAGATGTGGTAACCAAAGCCAGGAACTTTGTGCCCCCCAAAGTGTTAGCAGTTCTAGCAGCAACTGAGTTTTCACCTTTCGGCAAGCATTACCTCTGAATGGGTTTTGTTGTGCAGTCTTGGAAACTAAACAAAATCTTTAGAGCTCAAGCTATTTTGTTTTAAAACAAACATCAGACTTAGAAAAGTTGTTTCAGAAGCTGGCTGTGCCCCTGAACAAAGAGTGTTTTTCAAGATTTGTGTATAACAGCTCTCAAGTCAAGTTGCCTGCTAAGGCTGGAGTTTGTATACTTTCCAGGACCAGAAAAAACTGCTGCACAACAATGCATAGACTACCACAACATCTCCAAGACAAAACAGTTTTATTTTTAGCATCTTTTTTTTTCATGTGCTAGAAACCACTTAACAGAGGGCAAAGTATTTTAAAGACAAGTGTTTTAAATTCAAATTATTAACAATCACAACATTTAAAGAGGCTTTAAAACATATATTCCTTAACGACTGTATTGATGAGACAAGCAGGCAACTGTAAGGCAAAAAATACCAGGCAAATATTCCTGAAGTAGCATCCATGCATGATCAAGTTGATACAGAGAAGCTTGGACTTTGAAGGCACATGACAGTACGTAATTTATTCCCTGCACTTTGGATCATGACAGATGATAAATTTTATTACTTGAAAAGTTTAGTATAACCTAATACTGCTTAAAGCTCCCTCATCCTCTGGAATTCTTGACAAGACAGAGCACCTAGCCAAAATGTGATGGAGATAAGTCTGGAAACTAAACATGCTCATATGTCAGCACCCCTCAGAGAGAAACTCCACTACCTTCTCTCCAACAGCAAGAGACAGTATCACTTGCAGTTATGGCTTTGCTTAAGGAGTGCTGGGGTCTTTCGGTAAATATGGGGAGGGGGGATATAATTTTAATAAATAAACAACTTAAGATTCCCGAGAAAGCAGCAAAGCTATACTGAAATATTCCAAAAGCTTTTTTTTTTTTTGACTCTGTGTGCAAAGCTTGCTAGCACAATGGAGCTCAGAAAGCCACAGCAAGGGCTGTGTAGCTGTACACACTTTTCTTCACATTCGGAGTCAACACACATGCTTCAGTAAACTAGAGACAAAAACTCCTTTGCACAAATACTCCGGACATTTACTTTGGAAAAGATTCCCTGTTCTCTCAGAGTGCTTAATAGGGACTGACCAGTACGCGTGAGCTGCCTCAGCCTGTTCAGCTGGAAATCAGTAGTCTGAGCCAGAAGCTGATATGCACAACAGAGCAGCACTAAGAGTTCCCTAGCTGCAGAATCCCACCAATTCGGGGGCCTCCAGCAGTTTGAGGGAACGGGGAAACCATGCTCAGCTGCAAAAGGCTCCCAAAGGTGGTAGACACCATCATAACACTGTACTTAATTACAAAAAGTAATACCAGCTTTGGATATTCCCAAGTCTTCTGCATGGCTGTTTATGAGGAGAGGAGGGAAGTCTAGCAGACAGAAGCAGCAACACAAAGAAGGAAGCTTGGCAGAAGAAGGAAGGCTCTGAGTTGCAAGCAGCAAAATGCTCAGCGACAAGCACCTTGCTATGGAGACTATCAGCAGCAAGACACGAAATGAGCAGGAGCTACAGATAGCACAGGCTTGCCACACCATTAATGGTGTCATTTCATTTATCGGCGGCTGTAGAGGTTGTGAGCCGGTGCTCGCCCTTGGCCTATTCAGCAAAATTCAGTGTCTGATCAATAGAGCTCACAGGCAGTAGGACAGACATGTGCGTTACAGCTGCTCCCCAAGGGCACACGCAAAGCTGGGGAGATGCACATCTCTCACCTCAAAGGCATGAGCTTTACCCAATTTGATGTTCTGCAAGGGTGAGAAGCACCACTGGGCAGCATCAGCTCTGAACTTGGGTAGTTTGCTTTGGCACTGACATGACCTACATGAAAAGGGACCTTCCTCAGCTGTGCCAAATCTCAGACTCAACTTCAAATTAAATTCTGAGACACGGCCATAAGGTCATAAATATATATACACCTATATGAGTTAATATTACTACTGTTAGGCCGATTATTAGCCATTGGTTTGTGCTTAGCATTACCATCACCCTTACTATCACCACCAGATAAACAAGCAACTAAGGAGTCATTCCTTTTCTTCTAAATTCACATGAACAATTACAAAACAGCTTTGCAAGCTAGTAAATTGCTTACTAATATTTTGCTGACACTTTTTGGTCTTAAAGCACGTGTAAGCATTTTAGATGAAGTACAGTTTTAACAGCACACTGATAAGGACGCATGTTACCTAAACCCCCATTTTTTCAGGTGTCAGATGAAGCTGAGCGACAAAAGTCTGCTCAAAGAGTCATTAACCAGATAGTCACATTTGTGAAAATGACACCAGGAGATATTCTGCACATCTCCCCTTGAAACTAGCTGCCCGCTGATCACCTAGAGACAGAATAGCCATCCTCTAATGTGAGATGCAGCAGCAGGGAGCTCAGGTGCTGCATTCAGATCAGTGACATCCTCCATCCTCACATAACCATGCATTGCCTCACACTCTTGAAAAAGAGAGATCCATTTCCCCCAGCCCCTCACTGCCAGGTGGTGCCAAGAAACCTCTACTAAACCATAAAACCATAAGACTGAACGAGGGAGTCATGCAAAGAGGGACTAGCTCAGTTTTACCTAATAACCACCTGTACCAAGAAAAAGTATTTATTTAGCTGCAACCATCCCACCCTATTCTGATTCATCACATATAGGCTATGAAGGACGGTCTGCCAGCCCCTCCGACCCACAGGGAGAATAAATCTTCATCAGCGAGATTAATCTCTTGGCTTTTCCTACAAAGATACAGAGATCAGCAGTAGCAGACGGCATTAAATTCCCCTTTTGAACACATCCTTTCCTGTAAAGGCAGGTATTTGGGAATAGATGAGCGCCTTTACTACAGACCGTACCATACGGTAATGCAGCAGCTTACGTAACTTTTATTTAGCAGAATTAGCCCAGGAGCACACAGCACTCTAGCAGGGGCAACCTGGCGTTGTCTGGGGGGAATTGCTGATATTTGCAGCTGTCATAAACAAGGGAGGTTTTCGGTTTCCCTGTCTCTGCAACAACCGCTAGCACTTGGACAGGAGGGACATGGTTTTCACTCTTGGCATCCCCTGAACGCACCCGGGAGGGGGTGAGAAAAGCCAAAGGGGTGTTGTTAAACTTTCAGGACACCCTGCGGGGCCAGCTCGCCCCCAGGTCTCCAGGAGACCCTAAAACCTGCTTTCTTGCCCCAAAACGCAGGTGCCGCGCTTTCGCCCCCACAGGCGCACAGCTCCCTGAGGCAGAACGCGCCGAGGGAGCCACTTGACGGCGTCCAAGAAATAAATATATAAATAAGTATATGAGGTAAAAGAATAAAACAATCCGGGGGGAGAGCACGCGCGGCACTTCCCCCACACACGCACCAGCGAAAAGCCGT
>NW_010581633.1:78528-95309 GCF_000705375.1 Tinamus guttatus
CCGTTAACGGCCGCCGCCTCCAAATGGGTTTTGTCGCCACCGGCCGCGCGTCGCCCTCCTCTGAGGCGAGAGCCGTTAGCACGCGCGGGGCGCCGGCCCCAACGAGCCTCTCACGTTTCCACGGCCGTTTTAGTGCGCAAATGTTTGCCCAGGGCCCCAACAGCCGCCTGCCCTCGGCGCGTGCTATGGTCCCTGTTGCTTTATGGTTGCCATTTGTTTCCTGCGTAAGTCACGCGTTGCGCTAACAAGTTCCTCCAGTGAAATGTTGCAATATCTCTATATAATGCACCCTTTTTCCCCCTTCTTTTAACACAGTCTCAGTGTCTTCCCCTTATTATTAACTGTTCCGACGAGCCCTGTCAGACTAATACATGTTTTAGTAAGCAGATTACCTCCATACCTCATAGGTTCTCAGTACCCAGAAAAATCACCTTAGCTTTAAAAAGCCTGTTTTAGCAATTTTTGTCAATACTGTGCCTTTCTAAGGGTTTAAAGGCCCTCTTTGGCAAACGTGTCTATTTTCTGTCTAGCATGTTCAAGTACAAGTTCATAGTGTCAAAACCTTTAAAGTAGATAAGGGCCTTTTAAAGTCAATACAGTCTGAAAAAAGGGGGGGCAAGAGAGAAAGAGAAACAAAGAGAAAGAGAGAAAGAGAGAAGGAAAGAAGGAAAGAAAGAAGGAAAGAAGGAAAGAAAGAGAGAAAGAAAGAAAGAAAGAAAGAAAGAGAGAAAGAGAGAGAGAGAAAGAGAGAGAGAAAGAGAGAAAGAAAGAGAGAAAGAAAGAGAGAAAGAAAGAGAGAAAGAGAGAAAGAAAGAGAGAAAAAGAGAGAAAGAAAGAGAGAAAGAAAGAGAGAAAGAAAGAGAGAAAGAGAGAAAGAGAGAAAGAGAGAAAGAGAGAAAGAGAGAAAGAGAGAAAGAGAGAAAGAAAGAAAGAAAGAAAGAAAGAAAGAAAGAAAGAAAGAAAGAAAGAAAGAAAGAAAGAAAGAAAGAAAGAAAGAAAGAAAAAGAAAGAGAGGGAGGGAGGGAGGGAGGGAGGGAGGAGAAAATTCTGTAGGTGTTTGAGTTGGATTTAAGCTGTTTGGATTATTGGAACAGGATGAGTGAAAGGAGCAGAATATAAATCTATAGAAATCAGCTTTCTCTAGGCCCAGGGCTCATGAAGCTGTTCCAGTTTCTTACTTGGTTAAGATGAGGGAGGCCGTGGTAATGATTCAGCAACATCATTTTTGAAATGACGAGACTGGTGTTTTCAGAAAAGCCGTGTTTCTCCTTCCCAAATGTCCTTCCTCCTCAAAATACGCTTGTCAATGTCCAAAGCTGAGGAGAGTTGCAAACATCAGCACCTACCTTCGATTCCCCCCATGCAGGTGATGGCAAAGTTTCCCAGGGAAACGTTGATGCGGGAGAGCGATAACACGGCTCGGTCAGCGCTTTCACGGGGAAAAAACAACCAAGGAACAAGTCCTCCCATGCCCGATGGTGCCGTTCCGTGAAGACCGGCTCCCGGCAAGCTGCTCCCGCATATCTACCTCAGCGCCAACTGCCCCACACACAGCGTGGACCTTGAAGGGATTGAAGGAAATGCAAAAGCGTGAGTTGCTGCAGTAGGCAAATACTATTTCCTTTTCCCTGAAGTTTGCAGTAGGGCTTCTGCATATAGAAATGAAGCAAAGTGCGGATGCATCTTTCACTCATCCCACCCTCACACTGACACATAGGGTTCACTGAATTTATCTAGGAAATTCTTCAAAAATAAAACAAACTGAACTGTCATACATAAGAAACTATAAGTATTTTTTCCCCATTGTAATTCCCAGTGTAGTTTTGTTAATTTTCACTGAAGGCAGAACCTGTAGGAAAGAGTCTCATATTCATTTTTCCTCTTTGGGCTGTAAAATTGCTCTCAAAGAGAAACTGAAAGGGACGACAGCTATGAAGAACAGGCAAGCAGTACTAGCTGTGGGAAGTGCACCAGTACTGAAACCAATTAGGCAGAGGACTCTTAATTCTGGATCATTTTTCTCTTTTCCTGAAAAACAGCCCAGCCTAGCCTCACCCATTCTGACAAAAATGTAAATACAAACAACATTGAGAATGTGATGTGTACGTTTATTTAGTGCAAACTGCCAGAGAATGTCTCACTGGCAGATTGCAAAGCTCTTCTGAATTTAGTAAGGATTACGAAAGAAAATCTTTCTGCTGAAATAAAGCCCTTTTTCAAATAGATCAGCAAGCTAATAACTAACCACAAGATATAGGATAGTTTAGTACAGGAAGCTCAGACTTCAGTGAAATTTCAGGGAGGCATTAGGTAAACAAATTAATGGAGTCACTTCTGGCTAACCTACATGGACTCCAGGTAGTTGTAGCTGCCTATCTGTCCATTTCCCAGCAGAAGCATTGCTGTACTGTGCCCTCATAAAATAGTTTAACTTAATCCTTCATTAAATTATAGAAATCCTGTACTATTTTGTTACTGCTAAGCAAAGGAAAGTCTAAATTTCTCTTGTCTCAGAGTAACACAGAACTTGGGAAATGTCCTTTCCCAGCTATTTCATTTCCTTTTCTGTATCAGATCCCACAAAAGGAGCCTGTCTGATTAATATTTTACTTTGTTGATGATTACTGATCTCCGGATACATGCAGACACTCCAGCGCTACATTTCTTCCTTCCAACCAGGTGTATCTGGGGTTTTCCACTATGGTAACAGAGCCACAGTGTCAAAAGCCAATCTAAATTCTGCAGATGTAACACAGTACATTTTCTAAAATAATTTGGGGGCTAATTCATTATAATTGATTACTTGCTGTACGATGTTTTCTCCAAATTGAACTATAACTGTCAGTTGAGTAGAGGGCAAAAATGTTCACATATGAGCTTTTTTTTTTTTTTTTGTATGGACAAACATTAAGATAATTATCCAAATTAAGATAATGCTCCCAACCAAAGACTGAGCCCAGAAGCAGCAGTCACGGCTCAGGAAAGGGCTCCTGAAGTCACTGTTGACGGTCCTCTGAAGTCATCAGCTCCGTGTGCATTTGCTGCCCCAAAAGCCAACAAGATGTTGGGCAACATAAGGAAGCGTTTTGAAAAAAAAGACAAAGGTCTTGTTTTGCGTGGCACATATTGAGCATGGCTTGCACTTCTGGTCTCTCTGGTACAATAAAATCATACTGTTAATTGATCAGCCCTGAAGGTGGAAGCTAACCACGATTTGCTGAGGGTTTGAATTTGTTAAATGTGTTTTAGTTGCCTCCAGCTCCAGGACATGGCAACAAGAGAGGAGCAGTTAAGTCCCAGAGCAAGAAATTGTGCTTCGTTCTAAAGCACCGCTTGCACTATAGCAATGTTTTTAGTACTTCAATCATTTCCTGACCTCTCAGGTTACAGATAGCTGAAAATTACTCCCTTTGCTTTTCTAAAAAGAGTTTTTCCAAAGACAAACATATTCCTCAATCAAGGAACTGCTTAGGGTTTACAGATGCACAGTGGCATTTCACCTTCAGGACCATCCTGGTGCCTGACTTCAGATAATGAACATGCCAACAAGCTTTTTTTAAAAAAAAAAAATTCAATGCCTCTTAAATTGGCTCCATCTGCAGTAAAACTAAACATCAGCACCCATTTACTGAGTAAAACCACTGCCAACTGCTATCAAAAAAGCCTCTTCTTATAAACAGCATTTTAATCCCAAATTTTGCCTGTGAAGCAGAGGAATTTTAACCCTTAAAATATAATTTATTCTCTGCATGTGCTGGAGCTGAGATAGAGATTCAAAAGGCAATATCACACACAGTTTGAAAACAGTAACAAATTTAATAATTACTGAGCCTTTTACAGTGGTTGCGTTGGGTCCGCAAGTCTAGAGCAAGAGTCCTGGCTGTATCTCACAAAGTTTTGTCCTTCTACGGTTATATTGCCAGTTGCAGAAAACTATTTGAGAAAAGTTTTGCAGTCAGTGTCCACTCGGCTGAACCATTGCCACTAGCGGACTTGCCTGAACTGCACAAACATCACAGCTACTGAGCACATCCCTGCAGTAGGCTCGATTTTGGATGCTTCACACATTAGAGCTGTAATTTCTGTTGTGCTCTAGAAGCTCTGCTTTTCTGCAGAGGCACCTCCCAGGGAGCAGAAGGCTTTTTTTCTTTTTTCTCCTTTTTAAAAACCGTGCTATGCATTCAAAAATGCCAGAAGAAAACAGCAGTTTGCATGACAAAAAAAAAAAGAAAGAAAGAAAGAAAGAAAAAAAAAAGTAGAATGTAGCAGATTAAGGGCAGAGCAATGTCGAAGGAATAAAATAACATTGGAAATGATCTTGGTGCTCATGCAAGATGTATGCAAGTTCTGTTTATCAAAAAACAGAATTTCACAAAACAAAACACCAAATTTCCTGAGTACCTGCTTTCTTACAAGTCCAAACTGCATATGAGAAGGGTGGCCTAAAACGTGCTTTGCTGCAGTGACGTAAACCCACTGTGATTTTACTGACTTGAAGGGGCATACTGGTAAATACTCCTTTTGCTCATTATAATTGCACGGCTAATTAAACGGTTCACAAAGGTGAGCTCGCATTAATGTTTTCGACTTCTAGGGGACTCAAGCCATAGGTATGCATTGCTTTCTGTCCCACACTGTGGGATTTCACAAACAGTATAGGAGCAAAAAAGCACGTAAACAGATGTCCGTTCAAGGAACATAACTCCTTAGTCTCTAACCTGTTAAATATATTTATTTGGCTAATAAAACTGCCCAGGTGCAGTAGCTAATGAAAAGCTACTTTATGTAACTTATTCTTCATTCGATATAGAGGTATAATGAATTAAAACGTGATTTTCTCTGCTTTGACTTAAGCCTCCTTGCAATCACCTAGCACTGCCTCAACAGTCAAATCTCCTCTAGCTTAGCTGTCCTCACATCTGCCATTTCATCACTTCCTTTTTTTTCCCCTCGTTCCTCATCCTCAGGCATTTTTCGCCCATGCTCCCCTCTGCATTCCTCACAGCTTCAGGGAAGCCTGGGTGTAATCCTGCCTGAGGAAGATGCCAAAGCACCACAGAAAAACCCTGGAAAACTCGGTGTAGCCATGTCAGGGCATCCCCGCTCTGCGCTGACACACAGTACGAATGGACCACACTACTCCGCCAAATCTGTCCACTGCCTGAAGAAGCTGTCACCAACCTTGAACAAATGCCAAATTTAAGAGGCTTTTATATGCAAAATAGATAAAGGGGAGCCAGTTGACAAAAGCATTTTTTTTCCAATGTGAATAGTTAGTTTCACGCCTACATTATCCTTCTCGCTATTAAGAAACATTCTGCTGTTATTGGAGTAACAGTGATACATCAGTGACTCACATTTCCATGTATTTAGCTGGATTATTTACAGGAAAATCCCACTGTAACTGCTGTGCCACTGCATAAAACAAGTCTCAATGCCCCAAGCTTGCAGGCAAACACCAAAACAAGGTCCAAATCGTTTAGACATTCTGGAAATTTTAGCAGAACCTGTGCTGTGCCCTACTTCCTTATAGGAAAAAAAACCTTAATCGCAACACTTTACAAAAATTTTACATGCCTTGCCTCAGACAGATGATAATATTTGTAAAATACATACATATATAAATGAACATACATATTAAATAACTCCTTCTCTACATCAGAAAATCTGAATTGCATAGAGTGTGTTTCCTCCTAGTGGAATAATGAATTATTGCAATGCCAGCAATCACCATGTGAAATTATCCATTGGATTAATGTGATTTGAACCGAACTTGCAGAAAATCAGAAAATGGCTTATAATAATGCAGCTCCCTCCTTCTCAAGAATCCTGATCTTTGGTACACTTGAATATTTTACATTCAAACTATTTTGAAGAATTAGTGGTCTAATTTGAATTATTAGGAAGGTGAACATATTGGAAAATAATCATGCAGCAGAGAAATACAGTTGTGCTCTGGGACTGGTATCCTTCACTGCTACAGACAGAAGGATTTATGTCACATTTTTAGAGTTTCTATCTGATGCAAAAATGGTACATTTATAGAAGAATTTCTTGGTGGTTAAAACTTCATAAAGCTCTAACAAATTCACTTTTTCTTATGATTATTTGAGGGATGTCCTGAGGAACAGATTTCAACAAACACCATAGCAGGAAAGCACTGAGACCATCAGAGGATTATAAACAGGTACACTAACAAAGAAAAAAAGAGTGTTTTCTGGGTTGCTTGTCAATATTTTTGGCAATTTTTTTGCTCAAGCCCGAGTATTGCTTTTTATTAACATGTTCAAACAGCTCCCATTCATGAGTAACAGGAACTTCAGGTACAATACAGAAAACTACTTGAATCAAAACAAAACATTCCACATCAACATCTGTAACAGTGACACTTCTCCAAAACAAGGAAGATATAAATGGCAGAAATTGCTTTTGAATCGTTGCCTCCCACAAAAAACAAAAAGAGCTTCTTATGGAATCACTTCACTCACCTTCAAACAGAAAATGCTTTACTAGCAAATTCCAAGAAACAGTTTTATGACTTGGGAGACTCATCTGAAGCTTCAGGATTTGAACTGTTCGGACACATATGCAAGTTATGATGCATCTTTTTTATCCCTTCAAGAGCAGCCAGACTTTGCTGGAACCCTGAAGAAGTATCAGAAGGAAAACCTAACACACACAGATTTATGAATTATGGCAGATTAAGCTACAATACTGCTTATAACACAACCTTCCTTCAAAAGAAACACACACCCATGAGAAGAGACAAAACAACCTCAAAATTAAGATGAGCTCAAAAGTATATTTGACAAAAATACAGAAACATCCAGTGTCATAGTCTAATAATACAGAAATAACTTGTTTTGGATAAAACCCAACATATTTGATAATTTACAATTAAAACAACTTTCCATACATATCAGTACTCGGCCAAGTTAAAAAAAAAAAAAAAAAAGTCAAGTACCCTTACAGTTAAGACAGGAATAGAAACCACACATATTTGATTGTAACTCCTTTCTAGCAGAGGTCTCCAAGAGACAGTAGTTGAGCCCCATATATTTCAGCTGCACATCTTCTTTCCCCTTCTTTTATACCACTTTATTTTCTGTGCCTTCTACCAAAGCTCAGAGCAGTCAGCTACCTTAGCCTCTGAATGTCCCACATCTAGAAGAACTCACAAAACACTTTCTTTGATCTCAACCAGTCATACCAATCCCACCCTTAAAAAAAATTCTCTACTACCTCTTTCAGCTGGAGAAATCTTCAAGGGTTCAACTTAAAATTTCAGCTTCTCAAAAGGCCTCTCCTCTAGCTCTGAGGTAGTCTCTCCCTGGACACCAAGAAGCCTGTCTGATGTAAGGTGCAGTTACGCTAGTGGACTTGTCAAATACCAAACTGCCATCTGCCATCCCAATCTTTGGGTTTTGCTTCATAGTTGTTTGTACACTGATAAATCAAAGGTATTTAAGGAAACCAATATTACAGCCATCACACATTTGCAGTACACATGGCAGTTAGATGAGGCAGGCAAGTGCCATATAGGTAGAGGATAAGTCCTTGTCTCACTCCTTTTCCCCTTTTTTCTAGCCATTACTGAAGCATCTTCTTGTCCATTTTGGTTCTTTGGGTAAAATTAGCTGATCTACATTATCAGTGAGCCCAGGGAGGCAGGAACTATTTAAGACACATAGAGCCTAAGGCCACTCGGTAAGAAAGGCATATCTCTACCCTGCACAGAGAGAAGGGTCCTCCGGAACCAGCCAGAGCAAAGATGAAGCAGACAGTAATGCTGGGTGGGTTCCTGCAATTTTTATTTTACTTCTGGATTAACACAGCATAGTCACCCCAAGAGAAGTGTCTTGTCATGTAGGCAAGATAGTTCCACCGCTAAGGACTGCAAGTGAAACTAAGTTTCTAGCAGCAAAAGCCACCCTGCCACCTCCTGCCCACTACTGCTTCTTTGTACAATTCTCCTTTTATATTAAGAAAATATTCTTACTTGCTTCCCAGGCACCATCTTCCCAGTCTAAATACAGTTTCGCTAATGCATTCTTGATATCCTATGGTAGGTAGTAGAGCCAAGTTTCAGCATTGCTATAAGATCCAAGGTAAAGTTGCCCTTTAGCCCCATCTTGCCATAAGCCTTTGTTATCTGCCCCTAGCCAATTATTTTTATTTTCTTTTACAGAAGCCACACAAAACAGCAGTCCGACAGAAACTTGAAGAAAACGCAGTGTACGCCCAAGCTGCATTTTGGCACCATGATTTTTCTCCTGCCATTGCCTTTTCAGAAGAAGCCTATCTGCACCTGTGACTTTTAAACCTCTCAATATTAAGAGCTACCTTCTGAATACACTTACTACTGAATTGCCTCAAAGTACTACACAGGTATTTGAAAATAATTTAATAAATTATTTTCTGCACATTGGCTGAAGTACATTCTATCCGTCATTTTAGTTTCATACTTAATGAAACAGTACACATACTTCACAGGACAAAAAAAAAACATGACTATTTAGTAAATTATACATTGTAGTGATTAAAACAAGACACCAGAAAAAATACCCATGCTGAAGCCTCAGGTATACACTACACTGGGATTCTTCAGTGACACAACAAAATGTGTTTCCCTGCCCTGATTTACAAGTGAGCAGAGGATTTGTCAGACATTCATTTTATAGCTTCCACTGTCCACTCTATGCCTCCTTCCTTTTGATGATCAGAGGTCCAACATTGTCACCAGTTTCGTCGTTGTGCTTTGTGTGAGAGCCATCACAAAGAGGGAACTGAAAAGAGAAAGAATATGAGAGATATTAAGTATATCCAGAGTCAGAATTAAGAACCAAGATCAAATATTCTTGGAGTAGCTTCTCAAATCCACTGCAATCACAACTTTTGCACTAGCATTTGAGGTCTCACTGGATTCTGGCTAAACACTAGTTTTGCTCACACAAAAGAGCACACCAAATAGGAAGCTTGTTATTAAACAGGAGGAACTCAGATCAGTTTTCTAGCCCCAAGCCACCACTCAAAATGAAGCCAAATCTGGCTTTCACCTGTAACCTGCTTGGAGTATCTAATTCTCAACCTCACCCCACGCTCAGCTTCCTTGGACAAAAGCTGCACAGTTGAACACAGCTGCAGAATGTAGGTGAGGAGAGGAAAAGGATTAAGAATCCTTGGCTGATTTTTTTCCTGTTTTTTTATTGTCTACCACATGAAGACAAAAGGACCACTTTCCTAGGTCACCTCTCACTAAGCAAGGACATCCAAAGATTAGTTATGCACAGACAGTTAGACTGGCAAGCCCTTCTTTACTTCATCCCGACACAGCTTGCTTATCTCATTGACACAAGGGCCCCTCCACACAAGCTGGATTCTACATTAGGATTTTGAGCTGCTAATGAAAACAAACCGCACCTCCAGCTGACATGGTTATTCATCAGGGGCTTAAGGGTAGTACTGAGGAAGCAAGTCTGAAGAAATGCTTGTTCCGTAAAAAACAGAACAGCCTGGTCAGAGCAAGACCCAGGGGGACTCTCCTTTAGCCAGTAATAACTGCTCAGATTCTGGACTGCTCTCAATCGCTCTGCTCTTGGGCAGCTGTCTTCGTCCACAAAAGCCAAAGAACACTGTGTGAAGCAACAAGAGTTAGATCACACTCCATCCTTCCCGATGATGGGTTTTCAGGGCTAAGCCATTATTGTAGGGGAAGCTCTGGAGATCAGCTCAGGAAGCCACACACCAGTATCTTCAGTCAATTTCTATTTTTTTTTTCCACTTTGAAGTAACTGGAATCAAACTTAAGCAATATTCAGCTCAACTTTTACAACAGCAATACTCCCTTCACATTACAGTCATGATCAAACCATCTTCAACACTGCATTGATCCTAGTGTCCATGGCTCAGTCCTAGCCCTTGAATAAAGTTAACATCCTGAAGAGCCATGTGTGATTACAATTAAATATTTCAAAATACTACAAGAAAACAACAGTATGAAAACAAGATACTTGTTTTAAAAAAAGAATTCCTTAGTTTTAAAGATAAAGCCACATACCCTGTTGGGGAGGATTTTCCTTATCTTTACTGGGGGCAAGGTAGGGAGGCCTGTTTTTCAGTCAAAAAAAAATGTCAAAAAATATGCTGCAAATGGCAGATGAAGTTTCCAAATAAATAACCCCTGAATTTGAAGAATACTCACACATCCTGAATCGTGTGGGGACTTTACCATCAAACCAGTCATTGAGACTCGATGACTAGGCACTTGGCAAAGCATTAGAGCAAATAAGAACATGTGTTCAGGGGGCACAAATCTGCTTCCATCCCAGGCTGCACCAGTTATTTTTCCATGCAACATCACAGCCCTTGCTCTTTACCAGACTCCAACTCTGCCTCCATCAGACATGCAGCACCTCACATGCTATAAGGGAGGCAGGACCAGGGTCCAACTAAACCAGCAACTTTGCTTCAAGTTTGCAGGTGGCAAAAATAGTGCAATCCATAGACTTGAGACAGTGTCAAAGCATCTGTAATAGCTTCCACCTTGGACCATCCTCAGAGCATCCTCCGGTTTAGCTGGTCACTACATCACTAGCCTCCTCATGCTGGGATACTAGACTTAAATTTCTCTTAGAAGAAATTATTCCCTACCATTCTGCAGAGCACCCTCTTGGTCACCTTCAAGAGCAGGTACTGAATTAGCTGGATGGGCAGACTGACACAGCATGCTCATCCCCATGTAAGCTAAAGCATGCTAGCAATAGTAATCAAAGCACTGCATGGCTCAAAGGAAATGTGCAGTGATGCCCCGGAAAGCTCGGCTTATTTCCCTTGGCACTGAGCTGATTTGGATTCTCTGCTGCTGTTCCTCATATTCTGCAGCAGTATTTCTCACGAAACCCACAAAATAGGGACAAATATGGCTCTGAAAGACAGAGTTTGCAGGTTACTGCAAAAAGCAAATCAAGGTGACATCTTTACAGTTCACAGGCATAAGAGTAAAGAGTAAGAAAACGCATGTTCTAGCTCTGCAGCAATTGCAATTTGTTTTTAAAACAAAGCAAATTACCAGAGGCAAGAGTTAACTGTGATCACTGCGTTTTTCCACAAAACATGACAACTACTGCTATGAAGACCCTGTAGAGCACAACACTGAAGAGGAAAGGACGATTTACAGAACTACCTACCACTTCAACAGACTGAAATTATATCCCATTTTATCTGAAGATTTTGTATATATTTTAAATACATGCATTCTAAAAAAAACAGTGAAAAACATTAGATATTTGGCCAGCAAAAACCTTTTAAAAAAGCCTTTATATTATACTATTTTAGAAACAACTGAAGATAACCCTATTCATCTTCCAAGAGCTCTGCTGGAATAGCCCAACTAGGACAGAACTGCTTTGTTATTCCCGGTGCAGAAGAAGCACTACAGGTTCCATTAACAGCTTCCATTCCTCAGGTCAGGCTAAATCCATCAGAAGTGCTTACATACTGAAACAAGATGGAGTTTATAAGAAAGAAATAATGCCAGAAAGTTCTAACCCAAGCATGTGCAAATGAAGTCTTTTATTACTGCTTGGGAACATGGGAAGCAGCGCGCACACACACCACTTTAAATATCATGCTAGCCAACATACAAGGTCAACTGGTCAGAGCAAGGGGAGGACAGTGATGCTGGAAACTGCAGGCTTTGAAGCAGAACACATTGATTAAAATACTCATTACTAAGCATTAGTTGAAGAAAACAAATGCCTTTGAATTTTTCCACTGAGCTCTTTAATGCCTTTACAAGACTATTCAGATTAGAGCTCCAAGAACGGGCTCATTGTAAGGTGGTCCCTGTCTGCTTCCTTTTAGTATTTGATTACAGGGGCCTAACAGCAGGACAGTATGTTCCAAAACTGACAACACCCCTTCAAATATCTGCCAAGTTGTATTTCATAAAATTTGTTTTTCATAAAAAGATAGTATCGAACAATAACTAGAATAATGACAGGAGCTGCAATGCAACTACTAAAACCAGACACTATTTCCATTCCTGTTTTGTAAAGAAAGAAGCTAGAAGTATAAATAATAAGGTACAAGTTGAGGATTTTTTGGCAGAAGCGCTGAAGGAGGAGCCTACAGTATGTCAACCCAATTTCAGATATCACCCCTGCAGATACTTAGAGCAGCTTTTCCCTTCCCCACTGCCATTTTCCTCTGAAACTGTAATGCTCACAGCAGCTTCCAATGCTAGAATTTTCATTCTCAGTTGAGATTTACGTTATAAATTTAGAACCAATGCTGCTATACACGTAGTACTGCATGACACCTGCATGCTGGACAGCCTACATGCAAGTACACTCATATCCTTATAATACGTAATATATATGTATGGAAATGCGTAATTTAGTCCATGGTACCCACCGTGGCCATGGAGAGAAGAAAAAATAATCTCATTTGCAGTTCAGACTCCAGATGGATCATAGATTACAAGCCCTTCCCTCACAGGATTATTTCCGATCAAGTCATGACGCTGTCACACCATCAGCAGTGTCGTCAATTTTTTCCCAACTCCCTTGCTTTCCCTTCAGGCAATGAAGGGAATCTGGTAACTGCAAGGACTGAAAGTTACAGTACCCGGAGAACTACGCACAGCATGGCCTGATTAGATGGTCTCTAAGGCATGGGAAGTGTAGTATTTAGCTCACTAAGGGAGAGATAACCAGGTTTCAAGGCTGTTCATCTCAGTTATCTGGCTTTGAAGGCTTGCAGTATCTCAGTCTCCACACATTAATGCCTCAGCTTCAAAGACTGCTTTTAAATGTGTGACAGTTGTAAACTGACCAGACTACCCCAGCACTCTGCTTTCTCTCCTTACAGGGCCCAGAACCATCACACACACTATAGATTCTCACATCTCTAGCTCAGATCTAAAACTGATCTTACAGTGCTACTGAAAAGTTATATATTATTTTTACCAATTCTGGAAAACCCAGCTTTATAGGCAAGCAGGTTGGACCTCTGTGGATACAGGCTAGATTTCTCAAAATTTTTGAGTTTGAGGTATGTCAGCACTATTTCACTCGCTTTTCTAGCGAATTACCCATAGAATTATGAGTTGCAAAGGTATTTGTGTGGACTTGTTTGTTTTTAAGATTATCTCCATGAATACTGAGAACAATTCATTGCTGTATTTGTATGGCAGAAGATACCTCTTTACAATACACAGTCATACAACAGTAAATTTTTGCACAAAAAGCTCAATACCATCCCAGCACTGGCTGTATAGGTCAAGGCTACTTTGCACTGCAGTATAGTTTGTGCAAAGGGTGGTTTTCTTCTAAACACAGCAGCTTGAGGTCAGTTGTGTTAAAAGAGGCAGGAACATCAACAAAATTAAGGCATTCTATGATTCATTCTTCTCTTACCTTCTTAGACCTCCAGCAACGGCAGTACACAGCCTTGTCTCCCAGATCTTCCATATCAAATGCGTGGACTACCTTGGGGTTATCTTTCTGGATATGGAGATTCACCATGGCTTTGCAGCATTTGTCTTTAGCAAGAAATTTTCTGTAAGCCAGATACCCAACAGCAGCTGCTCCGGCAGCTAAGGAGACTGCAGCAACCCATTCAACTAGAATAAAAGAGGAAAACAGAGACAGTGAGTTTCTTGACTATAATATTTTGCTATGCTTACTTAAAGTAAATGTTTCATGTCTGTGGCATACCTTTCTGTTCTGTAGAAGAAATGTAATATTTTAGAACTTGAATATTATCTCCTGGTCCTCACCCAAGTAACCTACTCCTTTCTATTGGCCAGAGCTCTCTTTCACTCCCAAACCCTTCTAGACAACAGCTATAGGATTAACATTACACTTATTTCCCCATGTTTTTCTTCAGGAATCTGTGCCATCAGTGTCAGTAGTGCACGGTTCAGCCCATTAAAACAGCTGTGAGCAGCAAGGAAACCTGATGTTTGTTTCTGTTGCAGGAAAGTCGCTAGAGAAGAACTCTTTGCAGCAAGAGCATAAACAGGATTTCTCCAGGGTATTGGTACCGAGATAGCTTTTCATGCAACGTGTTGTAAATAAAAATGTTAACAGGTGTTTGGCAATGGGGGAATTATTTAATATAATACCATTTCAGAAAACCAGCTTAGATTAAATCCCTACTGTGCTGCACAGGAAAGAACATAGATACACAAGGATTATATATAACAATAACTGCACAAGTTTGTTTTAACTGGATCAGGCACTGGCTCTTTGGAAGATAACTTATATTTTAATAGCCCCTTTCCACACTTCACCCCAGCCTCATTTTTTTTTTTTCTCCACGGGCCAACAGCTCTCTCTCAATCGCTGCAGCCTCTCTCACTTGGCATCATTTCCTTTTCTGCAAGGAGTTTTCCTACTTCTTCAGTCCCTATTGTTTTCCCTCTGCGCCATGAGAATATCTTGGACTTGGGCCCAACTGTTGTAGAGTTCTGGATGCCATAAGAGCTGAGGCCCTTTCTGTTCCAAGCTGGCTCCTCTCTTTGAACTTTCTGACCACCCCAGAAAGTCAAAGAGAAGACTCAGTGTTGCTTTCTACTGCTTCTACCCCCAGATGTGCTCCTGAGATGGGCATATGAATTCAGCTGACTCCACAATAAATCTAAGGGGTATTTGAGAGCATTTAGATTACTTAGGAAAACTCAGTCTCTAGTTGGAAACTTCAGTCTCAGCCTTTAATCTCTGCATTAGATTTGAAAGACATCAAGCCAAATACTATCTCTGGAGTCAGTCATTACTACATTATCCAACTCTGAGAGGCAAGAAGAAACAAAAAGCTTTTGCTATTCTTACTTCTTTCCACAGCTAACTGAGCTGTATTGTCACTGTAAGTGTCCACAAACAGGATCAAAAAGGTTATCTGCTATGTACCAAAGCCTTTTCTCATTTAAACATCGCGTAGCGAATATGAATCACGCTGATCTACAAGTGTCTGGATTTAGCAATATGCGGAATTAGACAAACACTTGAATTACAAATACAGTCCTTTAGGATCAGGGAACAGGTGGGGAATTCTTGGCTAAGTGTCTTGCAAAGGGAATCACAAGTGCAGAAACTGCCCAAGTTCATTTTCTTAGTAGATGAAGCAGAAAACACCTAAGTATGCCGAGAAATCACCTACAATTGCATGGCAAACCACCTCTTTAACAATAAGGTGATGTTAAAAGATGCTCAATGCATCTTAACAGAAAAGCAGCAGCCACAAAGATTACCCAAGGCACTCTTTCATGCATTGCCAATGGATCAAGGCTTAATGATCACTTTTAACCATCTGAGAAGACACTACTAGACTATTCCCTTATCTTCCGGGAGATAATAATCCAAATGTATGAAAATCATTTGAGTTTAACAGATGAACCCTCTCTCTTATAACGGTTATCAACCTGCAACATCTCTAAAGTAGGGAGTCTTATTGTTGACTATTGTTTTCTTGCAAAAATGGTAGATTTGGAAAAAGCTGCAATTTCACATTTCCAACTAAACTAATCATAAAACTGCACTTGTGACAGATAACATCATTAAGGGTTTTTTTTCTTTTTTTTTTTTTTTCTTTTTCTTTTGGATCACTTTATTGCTTCAAAAGGCCCCTGGCTTCAGTTCTGCACCTTGCTGCCAAACTCAAGGTCAGATGTGCATTACTTGGAGAGGCTTATTTCAACAGCATGAGTGTCATGCCCTGAGGAATAAGAGATTTGGGACACCGAGTTTCTGCTCCCTTCCCCTCTGGAAGTTTCCTCCCGCTAAGAAATCCCCGTGAACCTTTCCAGAGACCGCAAAGACGCTTTTAGGCTCTGCTTATAGCTCGGGAGCGTTTATCCCACAGGAAGAGCACGTGAACAGCAGTAATTTTGGCTCCTCTCCCCTCAGGGCTTCAGGACCTCCAGCAGTTACTTTTCCAAGGCGGAAAACTGCGAGGGGGGACGAGAATAATGACAGCCCGACGCGGCAGACTCCAAAAAGCGCCCACAAGCCCATTTTGGATGAGAAATGACGCATAAAAGATTTATGCAGGGTTCTGAAAGGCGATAAATCCCAAGGGCGAAGCCTCCCGAGGGGAGCTGTTAAGGAAGGGGGAAGGCATGGGAAAAGCGCCGCGCCGCCATTTTGTCCCCCAGGGTCCGGCGGGGCGTGAAGGCCGCGCCCCTTCCCTCCTCCCCTTCCCCAAATAACGGGGGGCGGGAATCTCACGCTGCCTATTCCCCCCTAAAATGCGGGCACCCCCGCCCCGCCCCGCGCCTACCCCGCACGGCGGAGTTGGACCCGAGCCCCATCGCTCCGCCGCCTTGGAGGGCACTAGCCGCGATGCTGCTCCCGCCACCACCGCGCATGCGCCCGCGCAACACACCCCGAAAACCCCGCGCACCCACCCCCACACAAGATGGCAGCCGCCCTCTGTCGCCTCTTAAAGGCGCCGCGCCCGGACGGGGCGATGTCTGCCGCGCTTAAAAACGGGATCCGCGGGGCACAGATGTTATGTGGGAAGGGGTGTCTCATAGTGTTGTGGTTTTTGTTGGGGGCTGCAGAGCTCAGAGTATGTTCCTGGTTTGGCACTTTCCTGATGAGGTGAGCAACAGGACGTAGGGCTTTGTATTTTTATTTATTTTTCCCGTCTAGGAAAATAGGCCTGTTTGGTGTCAGGACCCTTTTTGCTCCTCTCGCTTTATCTAGGGCCGAAAATGCTGCGTTTCAGGGGGTAAATTCCCTGCCCTGGAAGGCGGGGACACCTGGTCTACCCGCCTC
>NW_010581633.1:95370-110330 GCF_000705375.1 Tinamus guttatus
GGGGAAAGAAACCGGGTCCCGCCTGGCCAGCGCCGTCCCCCTAATACTTGCCCGCCGCGGCGCAGCCGTTAACGGTCGTTTCCCCCTACCCCCGCCCTTTGTGGGGCCCGAGCCGCCGCCTCTGAGGGGTACCTGCTCTCCCCCCTCAGGTAAAAGGCTGCTTGAAGGCGCCGTTAACAACCCGCCTGGGGGTATTTTTTGTGTTTCGCCGGTTGTGCGAGGAGAGGGGCGGTGAAAGGCGAAGCTCCCTGCGCGAAAGTTTTCCCGCTGCGGGTGCCCCCGCCACCCCGTTCCGGGAGTTAATTTTTCTGAGGAGAATATTGGTAATCGGCGGGTTTTTAAGCGAGGGCGCAGGCTGCGGGTGCCCTTTGTTCGGCGGGACCAGTGCTGCAGCGCCGAGACAAGAAGGGGCCGGGGGCGGTGAACGAGGCGGGGGTCCCTTAGCCTTCAGCGCCCTGTACTCCGTGTTCAACCCCAGCTCTTTCCCCGTTCACCCTTTTTTTTTTTTTCTGCTCAGGTGACAAACAGGCGGTGAGAAGCCTGGTAGTTCACTGTATTTTTCAGGTGAAGTGATAACTGGTTTGTGCTCTCCCAAATGAAGTCCTGCCAAAGCAGAGTTGCTTTCTGTATTTTTTTTCTGCATTGCTTTCCCTGTGTAACTTGTTTTCCTACTTTAGAGACTTCCATATGTATTGGAAAGGTGCAACTTTAATGTGCCATTTTTACAAACTTTGTTGGAGGGGTGTGAAATTTGTGAGGAAATTGTCATGCTATCTTTATATTGTTAGCTGTATTAGCCTTTTTCTTCTATTTGAAAGGAGAAAAAAAAAGCTGGCTAGGATACCAAAGGCAAGGATTTTTTGGACAATAATTGCATGATAGCTTTTATTGGAAATACAAAGGGATACTGGGGAAGGAGCTACCAGAAGTGTAGAGAATAGATTCCTTACTGGTTACCTCTTCTAGTTTCCTGCAGAAATGGCTGGGCCTTTTTTCCTTTTTTTTTTTCTTTTTTTTTTTTTTTTCTTCTCATTGATTGCTCTCAGCTGCTTTTCCAGGGCAAGAAAATACCACTGCCAGGGGGCCTTGGTTGACAGGCCACCTGCAATGTGATGTTGTATGAAGTTGCTTGCTGTGAAAGAGGGGAGTGTCAAGGAAATAGTGTCATTTCAAAACAACAGTTGAAATGAAGGAGAAAAGTGTTTGTGAAGGCAAACTGTCTTGATGTCACTGTAATGTGTAGGGCTTTCTTTAAAGTTGCAAGACTGGGAAAAAGTGCTCCATGGAATGTGTTTGTGTGATGGTGTGCTTATCTTATGCAATTTCCAGATGCCTCAGCCTGACTGTTCAGATTGATGGTAACGTTGTATTTCAAGGGTAGAGGGAGATGAAGTCTGGAGTAGAGGCCGTGCCACAAGGACTTAGTGCTCCTGCAAAGTGCCTGGAGGACCATTATCAGTCGAGATGTACAGTCTCTGGTTAACCTTGTGTGTAGTTACAGCAGTTCAAAATTGTGTTCTGATATAACTAAGGGATTGTGCTGGTGAGCTTGAGTGTTTGCTTGCAGTAATCTGGATAATTTGTGCAGTTAAGATGGTAGCATCAACCAAGAAAGATGTATAATGCAGAGGAACTGTCTAAAAAGATCAACTGCATATATAAGCAGCTGATATTGCACATGATGTTTTTGGCTGCTGAGGACACGAACCCTTGCTGCCTAAGCACAACAGTCCCTGCCAACTCTGTGACAAATTTATCTCTGAGTTCACTAGGACCAGAGCTTCTAATTCACCTTAAGCTGAGGAGCCTGTATTGGTTTACCACATTGGAGCTTTGCTTTGCTCTTTGAAGGAGAGGCAGTATGTATTTATGCTGAGGAAACCCTTTATTGTTAGCAGCTCTGAAAACTGGAAAGATAGTGTTTCTATCACTAAATGTTCAGGCTGTCCGGATGTATAAGTTATTGTTTATCTGTGTTTTTATCTGTCATTCCTATGGAGAACCATTTTCTTCAGATTTTGGTTCATAATTCTTTGCATGTCAAAAAGAATTTATGCTGATGGTTACATACTGCGGATCAGAATAGACTAACATTGTAAATCATCTACTTGGTGCTTTTATGTAAATGGTGGAAAATGCAATTTCTTGTGTTTGTTAATGACAATTTGGGGAAAAAGTGCAAAAATGCCATTCATTTGCTCTTGTTACAAGCATGAATAAACCTTGGACTCCTCTGGTTTGAAGAGTTGTTTTTGAACAGTAACAAAGTATTTGCTGACACATTTGAAGCCTGGTTTAAAAATAGCTGTTTTTATCTTGTCAGGGCATAGTGCTTGATTGTTTTTTTTCTCCTTCAGCTCAGCGAAAAAAGAAGCATTCAAACATTTAAATATGCCACTGAACTACATGTTTTTGTTTTGATGTGCATCTCATGTAGATGTACGCTGACAGAATATGCCAACTTGAATCTTCATGTAAAAAAACTTTTTTACTTTAACAGATGAAACTTTGTCAATGCTTGTGGCTTCAGCTTGAATTTTAAACTAGAGTCACATGCTCTCTTGGCATGGTGATAAACTCAGGAAAATGTTTGGGAGCCATAATGTGAAATATTTAAATTTGCTTTCAAAGCTTGAGCTGTGATAGCACAGCAATATTTTTTTTGCATTAGGAAGGTGTGTAAAAATAGACTGTAGCCTAATCATAAAACAACTTGCGCTCTGAGAAATGTTCTGATAAATATTTGTCTGCTTTACATTTGCCAGATTTATGCAGAACGGGATCCTTAATCAAGCACAGTCACTGCCTTTAGGTGCTTTTTGGACAGATGATTCCAAATGCCTTTAATTGTACAGCAGCAGTGTATGTATGGAGTTTTAAAGAAGTGAGTCTGTGGTCTACTGTGCATTTTGTGCAAGAAAATTAGAGCAGAGCTGGCAGATTTTTAAAAAAACTGTTTTGATTAATGGAGCAGGAAGAGAGGCTCTGGTTGTGGTAGGTTGTAGCTTAGAAAATTAAAGTGATGCTCCATGCCATTGATTTATATCTTTTGATAGTCTCCAGGCTTCTCTGATTTTTTTTTTTTTTTTAATATCAAATAAATAAATGAAATACTTTTAGGGCTGATGTTAATTATCATGGACATAGTGAGTATCCATAAGGATAAATATCCATGAGGATACCAAAGCATCCATGTTACCAAAGCATCTTTTTCATTCTTGATCCAGTCACTTCTTAGGACAAAACTCAAAACTTGGCACAAAGACTGCTGATGAAATACAGTAACTGTTTAACTGGCCCTCCCAGATTTCAGAAGCAAAAACAAAAATTCTTGTCACTCTTCACCATCTTTGTGAAGTGACCATCTTTATGGTGAAGAGATTATTCATCCATTTTATAAAATGTATGCTCTATTAAACTGAGTGAAGGTCTGCATATGCAAAAATATTTTTAGTGTTTATAACTTACTGTAGAATATATATACTTTGAAAATGTCTGTTAAACTTGTTTTTTCTAATGTTATCTGCAGAGCTGTTCCTTCTGGTGTGGATTGGTGCGGTGAAAAGTGTTATGTTGGATGTTTGGGTGTATCCATCTCCACTTATTGTTGTCTAATGTTTATATTAGTCTAATATTGTATGTTAGCTATACTTGGTTTATTGTTGTACCCTTTCCTTGTGACTAGAGGGATAGAATTAATATTTTATCCCAATCAAACCATCTTAACTTTGTTCAGAGAAAGGGATGCTAACAGGAATATATTTTCTAATACTCTCCAAAGAAAAATATTGCAGAACAGAATGAAATTTGGCATGTTTTAGGGTTTCTGATACTTTTATGCTGTGACAGTGGCCACTGTTTGAAATTACTGATACTTGTGTTTGCCTTTCCCTCACCAAAATATTACTGTTTTTTTGCATTTTTTATTAAATATATTTTGCAGTGGTGCATAGTGTAAATTGCAATGCTGAGTCTCTTTTGAAACAGAGTATGCACTGCTTTGAGGTAGCGATAATGCTAACTCATCTACCTGCATCTAAGCCTTGCACCTGCATTTTCTATACCATTGGCTAAAAGGATTAGTGCAGGCAAGCAACCAGGCATGCCTAATGCAAGATGACTGTCCATAAAACATGGACTAAGATGCCAAAAACAGCTGCCTTAATTACAGGGACATTTTGGAGGTTGATCGGTTAGTCTTATATGCGGCTCTTGTGTACTTCTGGATGAGGCTTCAGCACATTGTGTTTAGTAGCTCTTCATCCTTGTCCCTTGACACTGGAAGATTTTTCTTTCTTGTGAAGAGATACTTGCTGCTGTATACTGTATTCTTGGATTTAACTGTGCTTTCTCTTGCTCGTATATAAATATGTGAAGCAATTGTAACACTAGTTGCATAAAAATCTTTACGCTCAACTGTTTTATAGTGCTTGGGTCTGGACACTGATAAGCCAGTGGTCAGACTCATAGGGGACATTTTGGTGATATCCTTAAAACACTTCAAAAGATGTAGGAAAGCCTGAAGCCTGTATGACAGCTCTCTGGATAACTTTGCTTGGGTATGAAGCTGTGCCAGCATCATTACTCTAGCAGTGTAAAGCAAAGTTGTCCTTTGATTTTTATCATAGCTTGATCTTAGCTTCTTTGTAGAGCCTCAAACTCTTGTCTGTCAAATTCAACTTAAAAGGTTTGATCTTGTTACTATTTTGTGTTTTTAAACCACGTGAACTTCAGTATGTTATTTCTGTTGACTGGAAAATAGGACCTTAACTTGCACTGTCAGGATCTGGCTTTTTTTTTAAGTTCTTTTAATGTATCCATGAATAGTGCCATTTAGTGGCTCAGAGCTGTTTCTTTGTCAGCGAAATATGAACAGTTTTTCATAGTTCTGGATGTGATATCATGAGCTGTTATTAAAAGTATGATTTTATAGACAGATATACCTTTGGCCTGAGCAAGTTGAAGCATACTTGAGGAGCCTTGGTCAATTCCTACTAGTTCTGAAGTGCACATGTACACTGGATGGAAGAAAATTTGTGTGTGTGAAAGTATCTTGAGGGAAGCCTTGTACATAAGGAATTGTTTGCGTAAATTTTAGACTTCTCAAGAAGTAGAGCTACACTATTTCCATTGCTGCAGTTAATTTGCTAGTTATTCATAATTGCCATGCAACCCTTGATTTCAGGCTTTGATTGGCTTCTTCACTTGAGTTAGTAGTCTGGTGTAATTTACTCCTTAGCATTGGTGCAAGTCTGAATCTTCCCATGTTGGGTTAGATCTTGAACTGCAAATTAGAGCAGCCAGTGGCTGTAACTGCCCTGCTCCTCCTTTTGCCACTCATGCCCCCTGGAAACTTGAGACTTGTTGATTCCCTTCTTGTACTGGCAGTGGCTTTGTGTGGATTACTGGTTATCTATATCACTCCTTTAGTGAAATTTGAATCCTCAGTATAAAAAGGAAACTGTACTGATAAATGATTTTGCTGTTGCTTTTGTTGACTCAAGTCTAGCCTGGAGTGTTTCTGGAATAGTGCATGATTTCACCCCAGAATAAAACTGGGGCAGAAGAGTAAAACTAGTTAGCAAAGAGAACTATTCCCATGTATCAAGAAATTGTCTATTTTAATTGCAGAGTTCTTGGGGTATCTTCAGAGGAAATAGT
The DNA here is from genome assembly GCF_000705375.1 of Tinamus guttatus. The sequence goes on from NW_010581633.1 coordinate 101,032, forward strand.
ATTTTACTGTTTTCTGACTGGGTGAAGGTTTGTTGCAGTGCATTTCCTTAAATTCAGGAGCAAGGAGGGAGCTGTAAAAAGTGTAGCTGAATTTAGGTGCCAAGCATTTGCACCTTGTTTCCTGGGAAATGAGGCTGGTGTTTTCACTCCTGAAAGTGATGTTATCTGTATGCTCATATAAATGTTTCAAATATTTGTATGTTCCTTACAGGAACTAAGTGATCTGCAGCGTGACCCACCAGCCCACTGTTCTGCTGGACCTGTTGGAGATGACTGTAAGCTCTTCATAGTATATTGATACAGTTGACTTTTTTTAGTTAAGAGCCAGCTCGGAAGAACTCTAATCACTATATCTTTCTGATTTTCAGTGTTTCATTGGCAAGCAACTATTATGGGACCTGTAAGTATATTATTCATACTGTTTAGAAAAATAGATTTTGTTTTCCTTTTGATTATGGAGGGATTCCTTTGGGTGACATAACAATCAAATTCAGCAATGCTCTGTGCAGATTAAAGATTTGGGGTGGCATTGTTATTTTTATAACCTGGTACTGATTTCTTTCAATAACTCTTCAAAAATCCCTCTTCCTCCTGGTCTTGAAATTAGATGCTTAATCAGTCAAATGTAAGGTTTGAATTGTTGATATTCTGTGAGCTGCAAAGCTTGCTTGCCAAAGATGATCATTGCAATTCTGAAAGTCATTCATCTGTCAAAAGGAGAAATAATTGACGTAATTCAATATAAAAGATAATAAATGTAAATGAGTAGTGTTGCATGAGGAAATTCAGGGGCTTTCAGATAGTTGAAGTTCATGTGATAGCTGTGAGGTGGCTCTGCCAAAAACGGGTGACTTTTGGAAACTAATCCAGCAATTGTGCAGGCTTTTGGTTTCTACGTGAGAAAAGCCTACTTTCCTCAGGCTGAGAGAGATCTCAAGGCTTAAGTCCCTTTTCAAAGAAATGATGTAAGGAAGAGTAGGAATATGTCAGAAAGTTACAAAGGAATCCTGAAAAGGATTTCAAAGTGAATGAAGAACATGACCAGAGGGAAGGGCTGTTTATCAATACCATGGTAAGTTTATGTTTCTACTTTTTTCGCCTTTTGACTTCATGCTGACTTGAAAAAGAGGAGTTTCTGGTTCAGGTGGTGGGCTGAAGCAGTCCATGAGTTGGAAATTTGAGACAGTACTTAATCCAGTGACATACTGCTTCACACAGTGGAGAAAGTGTACAGATTTGTGGCTGCTTTGAAGCAGCGTTTCAGCATCTTCAGCACAGGTCCTCCAAGTCAATGAAAATTAAATTAATTTACCAGGGAAATGTTGGAACCTGTTGCCCAACTTTTAAATGGCCCAGCAGCAGCTCAAATGCTTGTGACAAGCTTTATTATAGGATATAAAAAATTGTGCCATGGTTCTTTACTGGCTGTTACTTCTGTCATCCTGCTCTTGCCCCTTCATCACTTAAAGATGAGTGGTAAAACAGTGTTATCTTCTTTGCTTAAGTTTCTTAGGTTTCTTTAGTTCTGGAAAAGTATGAGAATCCCTTGCTGGCCTTTCTCAGCCTTATCTTCCAAAAAGAAAAGCCATACTATCAGTGTTATCCCCTTAGTCTGGATGAGGGAATCAGCTCCATCTTCTGTATAGTTCCCAAAAGCTTACTTTCAGGATTCACTTCTGATGAGTGGATGTGGGATAACCTCTCCTCCTGTTTCTGGGCATCATCAGTTTCATATATCTTAGCTGAACACAGTGTGACTTCACTTTGCCTGCTTTCTGACACTGAACTTGTCTGATCTTCAGCTTATTTTAACTTTGACAAATCCATGTACTATGCATGCAAGCACTGCTTTCAAACCTAATTGGAAGTACAGTGGCAATGTCTTCTGGTGTTACCTAATACTGACTTCTTAGCAATACTAAATATAACCTGTCTTATGTTGCAACACCGTCTGCATTTTGAGTGGATAGAAGAGCTTTCCTAAAATGAACCATCCATGGCTTTTTTATTACATTCTTCTCCAAAACTGAAACTTGTCCATTTCTGTGCTCAACTTTTTGAAAACAGGCTACCTCTTCTCTCATAAGAAAACAAACAAACAAAAATTGATATTCTACAGCTTTGTTCTGGGTCCCTACAGGGTTGATTTAAACTTATTAATGAGGCATTCTTTCCCTTCCATTAATCAGAAACTGCAAGTTTGCTCTTCATCTCTTAGTGTTGAGACTTGTCCCCCAGCTTTTGTAATTAATGGGAAGGAAAGGTGTCCTCAACAGATGACTGCATCAAAGTTGCTTCTATCTATTAACTGTGTGCAACCTGGACATAAACCTGTGCACATGTTCTCTAACAAAATGCATGTTCACAGATTTGTACAGGTCACAAAGATGTTGTGTGTTTTAAAACTCCCTGATGTCATCATGATCAACTGAATTATGTTGGAAAATCCTACTCTTTGCATCTGCAAAGAGAAACCACTTATTGAGGTAAGTATATTTGTAGCTTAAAGGTGGAGGAAGATCCTGAATATAGCAGAGCAGCTGTGATGCTGCACAGAGACAGGATTTGAAAGACCTGCTCTGGGTTTTGTGTTCCCCTTGGTGCCCTGGAGCTAAGCTCCAGGAGTACCTTGCAGCCCAGATACTGAGGAGGGAGGTAGTTTGGAGTGCAAGAATCAGCAGTTTTTGCATTTTACACTTACTCCACCAGCCCAACACTGCTACTTCTTAATCTCCCTGAGAAGGGCAGCACTCTAGCTGTGTTGGGCTGCTGCAGTAGTACCAAGGTTCCTCTATCCTAGCTCTGCAGTGCAATGGGAGGATGCAATTCCCTCAGCATCAGCCCTGTCCCTTCCCAGTACACAGCCTGTGCAGTGGGCTGTGTGCTTGGTGGGGGTGAAGGAGTTTTCTAAAATACTTGTGTCTTTGGGAGGCTTGCTTCATTCAGAAGTGCCAAAAACACCTGAAATGTTAATGGTCTTTGTTTTCTGTTGTTTCAGCCGGATAGTGCGTATCAAGGGGGAGTATTTTTTCTCACTGTACACTTTCCAACAGACTATCCTTTCAAGCCACCAAAGGTAAGTGCTCTCTCAGATGTTATTCCATTTCTAGTTCAGAGCTTTTTTTAATGGCCTGACTGTTTGGAGCTCACTTTAGGGAGCTAAAACCAGAGAGGCCAGCATCATGGCATGTGTTTGTACTGAGTATATAGAGAAGATGGAATCCTACAAATGAGTTGATAGTATGAGAGATTGTATAATACAATGTGTTGGCAGATCTGGTATGGCTGGGAAAAAAAGAGTTGTATTTATGGTATCAGCTATAATAAGCAAAATTTGATGTTAACAGCTTGTTTTGTTTTGATTTCCAGATTGCTTTTACAACAAAAATATACCACCCAAACATAAACAGTAATGGAAGTATCTGTCTTGACATCCTGAGATCACAGTGGTCACCAGCTCTGACTGTATCTAAAGGTAAAGGTGTAGTTTATGAAATTGCATATAGTGCCATAGTGTTTTTAGTGTTACTTCAGTGTCAGAGGGTGACAGTGAGAATTCATTTATCCTGCATATTACAGTTACATATCAGTACAGTTGCATTACAGCTTTCAAATGGTAATTTACGCTACAATATTTTGGTAGCTTTTTGGGTTGCTTGAGCATCCTTGCATGAGCTAAAGTCTTAATTTTACTTTAGAGGCATTATTCTGGTTTACATTGCTTTATAGGATACACTTTTTAAAATATAGTTGCTTTCCGAATCATCAGTAAAAGTTTTTCTTACAATATTCTAGTACTTTATTTACATTTTCTCAAGTCTGAAGACTCTTTACTTTTGTAATGTTGAGATTGTAGGCAGATCTTGTTGACTGTCACCTGAAAAGCTGCTTAAAATGTGGGTGCTCTCATTACTTTTCTTTTCTCTGATCAGAATGCTTAGCTACGCAGTCATATTACAGAACATTCTCAGGTGATTCAGTTTTGATCAATCTAACATCTTGCTTAGGTGTTTAAGAGCTACCTAAACCATGTGCCTCAAAACTAAGATGAACGTGCTTTCCTGAGGTAGCTACTGAAGGCATGACTTCTGTGGTTTCCACAGAAACTGGCTGACTGAGCAAAAATTGTCTTGTTTCCAGTTAGTTAGAAGGCACTTAGAAATGAGAGTTGGCATTTATCTTTCCTAATAGGCAGCATTTAGGACTAAAAACCTCTGAGTTTTCAGGTCTTGGGTGCTTATCTGAAAGTGTCTTTACTTTTTTTGGTGAGTATTCCTTCAGCTTTAGAGGAACTATCTACTGGTCAGTTCTCCATTTTTCTGGTCCTGATTGTCATCACCAATAGTTTACTATAAACTATTAAACCAATACCAAGAGTATATGCAAATATTCACACTAGTTTGGAATATAAAATAGAATTTCCTGAAATGTGTATATTGCAAGTGTCATAAAGATTGAACATTCTGGCTTTGATACCTAGAAATTAATATGAAATTATAAGAAGTGAGTAGCAGTGTGTAATACTGATAAATTTTTCTCCAAAATGGAAGTCACATTTAGGTCAAATTAAGTGAAATATTGATGTGAAAGAGCTCTTGTCAGCACAGAGGTGGGGGAAGGATGTGCACAGAACCAATGTATGGTAGTGTTACACTAATGATTAATTTAATTGGTGGTGGAAAGGGACTTCATTTGAAATATTCGTATAGAATGCAGTTTCAATGCTCATAGATTAGTGCATGGAGGAGAGATTATTACAGGAGTTACAGCTCTGTGGTATGCAAGATGTTTAGATTAGTGATCAGAAGTGGTCCTTGTCTAGTATAAATATTTCTGAGCAGAACTGCTGTGTAAAAGTTGTGCATTTTTTTCCAACCTTCTGTTCCCTTCTCCCACTTCAGTACATTGGAATATATTAAAGATCTGTAGGAAAAAAGCAAATTATCTTGTTTAATCAAGTGTCTCCTTTATTTAGTTTTATTGTCCATATGCTCCTTGCTTTGTGATCCTAATCCAGATGATCCTCTAGTACCGGATATTGCACAGATCTACAAGTCAGACAAGGAAAAGTGAGTATAATGTATATGTGCATATTCTGTGTGGTACTTGCAGATGCTTATCTGCTATACATCCTTCTATCTGAACTTTTCAAGATGTTTAAATCTTGAAGATAAGAACCCATGGAATGCAAGCAGGAAGCTGCCTACTCTTTTTCCTATTTAAAATTGCACAAAACATTCACACTGTGATTGAATGTTTATATTCCTTTTTATTGCATGAAAACATCCTTAAATATACGTTATCTGTTGCTATGGTGGTTCTCTAGTTGTTCAACCTGTGCATTTGGTAAAAACTTAGATCTGAACTGTGGAACATGTGATTTGATACAATTTTATAAATGTAGCATCAGCTAATATTGAGCTGTTAGTGACATGTTATTGCAAATTGTAGCAACATCTTCCTGAAGAAAAATCCTTGGATTTTTCTAGAGTAGTTGGAGAACTTGTGGAAGTTTTTAATATTGAGAAGGTAACATGGATAGTACTACTCAAGTATTACATGCTTCTCAATCAGTTTTTATTCAAAAGTTTTAACTCTAAAGGTATTCTACTCAGTGAAATTTCTATTCTTGGGTCTTTTACTTCTAGTGTGCAACCACCTGAGTTTCCCAGAGTTCAGTTTTGAGGTTTGCTGACTTCCTATTGTACATCCCTCCTAAGTAGGGTTTTGAAATGCTGTGATGCAGCTGCATGCATGGCTGAACCCTCACAGGATCAGGTAACAGCATTTACGAGTTGCTAGCAAGTCCAGTGACATAAAGACTAGGGACAATAAGAGTAGGGACCTCTGAGGTTTCCCAAACATATCCATCGTGAGCCCTAATTTAACAAGGATGAAATAACCTTCCCCAAATGATTCCACTACAAAACATCTAGTTGCCTTAACAGGAAATTAAGTAGTCCTAGCCATGTACCGCACTCATAAATAACCTAAGCATCACTGTCTACCTGACTTTTTGCTGAAGCCACTGAAATTGTTGTGAATTTAGTTTGGGGCAGGTCATTTTCTTTGGTACTTAGGCTGTTTTTGGTAAATCTTCTGTTAGCTATTTCAGTTGTTTGACTTCTCCATTCTACCTGTCAACATGTAGACAAATGTTAAGAACTGGAGGAAAAGTTATTGATTCTGTGAGGACATTTGCCTCTGGGAGGGATAGTTAGCTTCATAGCAAAAGGAAAAGACCCAAGAGTTGAAATCTAGTCTTTTTGAGAAATTTTCCTTTTAAGATCAGATGGCAGAGCAAAATGGAGCATAAAAAGTGGCTCACCTTCAAAATTCATATAAGCTTTTTGAGGAAGCTTGCATTTCCATCCCTACGTTTTCCAAGACCAGTTAATTATACTGAATTGTGTGCTATTAAAGCAGATTTTGTGAAATTCCATATGCTTTTTGGAAATCAGCAAAAAAAATCCTTTTTTAATATGCAATTAAGGAAACTGTGTGAAATGCAAGTGAAATGTGCACTCCCACATTGTAATACAAACCTATATTAAAACCTAAGATGATTCTGAGCTTGAATCAAAATTCTTTGGTGGTGTAATTTTCAGAAGCTGAACAGAAAGCAGGTATGTGCTTTACATTTTAAGTTATACAGATCAATCTGAAGAAGTGAAACTCAATAACATCAGTATTGAGCAAGTAAGTGGGCATCATCAATGTCTTGCTAACAGCTCTTCACTGTAATGCCTTCTTTCTGCACATACAGATACAACAGACATGCAAGAGAATGGACGCAGAAATATGCAATGTAAACTTATGAAGACTTTTTCATATACTACAGAGTACTGTAAATTCTAGTTTTTTTTCAAATTAGAAGGAAATGGAGCACAGTTTACTGTTTGTGTAGCACGATGCCCTTTTTTCCTTTTTCTCTAAACCCATGTAATGTGTTCTGGAACAAGGGAAAACAAGCTTCTAAATAACCTTAAGACTGATAAGAATATCTTTTTTGTATGCTTGCAGAAGACATTTATTATGGTTTTTAAGAGTTGGACATCTGCATCTCCAGATTGCAAGATCCATAATGCAGTTGTAAAGCAACCAAATTATTTTTGTTGGAAAAAGTAGCTGTTTTTAATGTGATAAATACTGTATGTGTGTCTTTAAGATATGTTGTCTGTTTCACAAGTGTGTTCAAATTTCATTTTGTTAGTTCATTTATGTAATTTGTATATTTCTACTGTATAGACTAAAGATTTTATTTACTATGTAAGTCACTTCATTTTAGACTTACTTTCTTGTGCACAGTGTTGACAAAATACAACTGCTAGTAACGAAAATAATTGGGATATCCAACCTGTTAGGATATTCTAAAGACTGACTTTAGATTTCTTAAAACCTAAAATGATCTTTGCACTGTAATTCTTAGTACGCCAATTATGGAGAAACACTTGTTTTTGATTCTGTTGCATACTTGACTTAATTTTTTTGCAATGTGAACTAATTGCACTGCTATGTAGAAAGATATGTAACTGTTTTGTTGCTATTCACAACTGGTTTTTACCTGTAGGCAACTTAACCTTCTCACAGACCTTTTACAAATCTAAATGTAGCCTTTTCCATATAAATAAAATGCATTTTCTACTACTTCTCTTGGCTATTCTTTTTAAATCATGCATATCCTTGAGGTGCTTGTTCTAACATTAGAAAATCAAAATGTTAAGTATGCATGTGTCTTGTAGACAAAAGAGGAATGAAGCCATGCATCTGATACTACTGAACTTGATAATTGTGTGCTAGCTTTATAGCATTTATTTAGCATGCTATACCCATTGCTTTATATGGACTTGGACAAATGTAGTTACATATTATAACTACTAATTTACTGAGGAAATACCACAAATGTTTGAGCCTTAAACACTTTAAGGTGGTGTATTTGCAATATTGGAATGTTACAGTAAATTTCTTAAAACTGAAGCAGAATTATTTGTTAATTGTCACTTAATTGCTTCATGTAGCAAGCCAGTAGTGCTAGAGAGGCAATCTTCTCTTATAAAATATATTAAAATGTTATTTAAATATTCTCTTATTAAAATGTATTAAAACCAGAGGAGTTTGTTTCCTATCAGAGATTCTTTAGTTATCTGTAAGTAAAAATGTGTGACTCATTTTTGCCATGTACCTTGCATGTTAACCGAAAGTAGCTTGCAGTTGGGAAACTTGAAAAAAGGTAATTGCTTTTTACTGTAATGAATGTCAAGCCGGCACTTGGGATGTGGGGTAAAGCCTGCAGGGTCAGAGGTTTTTCCCTGTGAGTGGGCTATGGGTTTATCTCCATGCTTGTTGAGTTACTGTAATGACACAAGGAAGGTGCTACTTCTATGCTAGCTTTATCTATGACCCAGTAATGACTTTTGCAACACAACCTTCATGGACACTGTCTTTTATAAGCCTTGCTCCAGCTCTAAGCTTTAGACTTACGTGTTTTATAAGTCTTGGTTGCAACAGTTTTTCTTGGGTTGAAGAAAAGTAATTATTTTGGAGTGTTTTAATAAGTGTTTTCCTATATTTGAACTAGGATACAATGTAGCTGGGAAGATAAAGCCATTGTTGTTAATATTTATTGCTAAATGGAGAGAGGTGGGAAGTTCTGACTGTCAGGATGTGCTCCTGGAGCTTGTAATTCTTCTAGACTTAGTGAAATGCTTGTACTAGAAATTGTTGGCAATACCTGTGCTGAATTGTGTGAAATTGGAAGTTTGACTTGTGTATCAAACATCACTTTCTCCTGGTCACTGCACTGTATTAGGGCTGCTTTGGAAATGTTTTTTGCCCCTGATGTTTGTGTTGGGTGCTGCATGTACAAGAATGATCTGTGGGATGATCAAAAACTTAACCAAAAAAAAAAAAAAAAGCTGGAGTACTGATGACCCTTAGCACCCTTGGCTTGTGGTGTAATTATACAACTCTTTACCCTCTGGCATGTTGGTTAGAGGCATTTAACTTGAAGGTTTTGATTTTTATGGTTTTCTTGGCTTAGGCTTTCTGCCTCTCAAGTACTATAACCATGAAGCGTTGGTCACCCTTCACCTATTGCAATAAACCTTTTCAGAGCTCCTGTGTGCCCCGTTACAGCAGCGTGCAGTACGTGTGTTTTGGGGAGGAAGGGGCGGGCGGAGGTCACTCCACCCTCGCCTCTTTGCTGTGGCCGCGCAGCGTGAGGCGGGGCGGCGCCATGACGCCCGCGCCCGTCCCCTTCCCGCCCTGCCCCGGGGCCGCGCATGCGCGCGGCGGGTGGC
>NW_010581633.1:116654-132586 GCF_000705375.1 Tinamus guttatus
GGTGAGCGCGGCGGGCGCTGGGGAGCCGCCCCAACGGCCTTAACGGTCCTAACGGTTCTAACGGCGCGGGCGGCAGGTGCTGGGTCGCGCGTACGCCGTGCTGAGCGACGCGGAGCGGCGCGCCGTGTACGACGAGCAGGGCACGGTGCAGGAGGAGGAGGGCGAGGAGCTGCAGCCCGAGCGCGACTGGCAGGAACACTGGAGGCTGCTCTTCAAGAAGGTGAGCGGGGCCTCCCTCCTGAGGCGATACCCTGCAAACCTCCTCCGAGGAAGAAATCCCGCCCTTGGTGATGTCTGTGTGTGGCTCTTCCCCTCAGATCACCATTAAGGACATCGAAGACTTTGAGAAGAGCTACAAGGACTCGGAAGAGGAACTCGATGATATCAAGGCAGCATATGTGGACTTCGAGGGCGATATGGACAAGGTCATGGAGTCGGTGCTGTGTGCAGAATACGCAGATGAGCCCAGGATAAGGAAAATCATACAGGGGGCCATCGACTCCGGAGAGCTCCCCGCCTACAAGGCTTTCGTGAAAGAGTCTAAGCAGAAAATGAACGCGAGGAAAAGGAGGGTACGTGGTATCACTCGGTGACCACAGGGAAGCATTATTTATTATAGGCTTCTAATATATATATATTTTTTTGTGGTAAACAGAAACAAAATTGTTGTTAAGAAATGTTTATCACAGGGATTTGGGTTTTGCTTGGTATCTCTGACTGTCACATTTAGTCACCTTTTGCTCCCTACGCCTCTCCTCCTCCCCCCCCATAACAAAAAAAAGTTTTTTACTTTAATTTCAGCCAAATTGTTGTTAAAGGCTTTGGGTGGTAACAGACTGTTGCTCATCTCCTTTTGCTTTTTGAAAACTGCTTTCCCACTGCCTTATCATAGTTTAGCATGTCTTTTGATTTATTCCCTAAGCCACACATTGCTGGAGTTTAGAACATGTTCAGGAAGGAGTAATAGACTTCTTTGTTGGCAACACGTAAAATAAAACTCTGGACAAAATGTACCCTTTTTTTCCAGCACATTTTGGATGCTTTGTGTAGTGTTATGCTATATATGCACCATAGGAATTGGTTTCTAACTGAAAGAAAATGTAGTCATTGCTAGGACAAAAACAAAATCATATGCAAGGGAAAGGCATCCCATCACATTCAGCATTTTGAAACAGCAAAAAGTGATCTGTGCCACCAAACTGAGGAACCAGAATGGGCTCTCTTATTGATGAACTATGTATCTGTGGCTAAACTTGGAGAGTTTAATTTTCTTTTTCATTATCTATATATAAACTGCAAAAGTCAAGTGTTCCATAGCTATTATAAGACTGTGATAACATGTGCAAAAATGCTCTTCTGAAAGCTAGCTTGTGATTTTTGTTTTAGGCAGAAAAAGAAGCTAGAGAGGCAGAAAAGACTAGAGAAGAATTGGGCCTTGGTGACGGTGAAGGTGATTTGAAAGCACTCATTCAAGTAAGACTTTTTGCATCTCCTGAAAACCATTATCTTACTGGCTGACTGTTTTGTTTTCCCTGAGCATCTCTGTATTTTGGGTCCTATACCGTAAGAGCTTTCCAAGATGAAAATCCAAGTATTTAATGTTAACAATGTGTATGTATATTTAATTAATAGTCACTAAGGCTGAGATCTTTTATAGCCTTTACCTGTTTCTTGACACTTCCAGAACTTGGGTGCACACGGTAGCACTAGAGCACACAGTAGGCTTTTACTTAATAGTCCTGTATCCTATAATCTCTACTTCTTAATACATTCCAAGGGGTTTTGTAATTAACTTCATTAGAATAATCTATGTTTGGCAGTGGTAAACATTGCTTATATATTTTCTTCCCTTCTCACAGAGTAGAAATAAAGATCGAAAAAAGGAAATGGATGACTTCTTGGTACAACTAGAAGCAAAATATGGGAATAATTCAAAAAAAGGAGGGAAGAAGACTGCCACCAAGAAAGGGAAGAAGTAAAAAAAAAAAAAAAACTGTAGGCTGGAAAGTCAGGTATCACTTTGTGTGGGAACATTGTGGGGGTCTGACAGGATTTCGGAAATATTCTGGACTACTGCTTGGGAATGCATATACAGTATCATGCTGTGACTGGAAAGTGCGATGCAGACCGTGTTGTGAACAAGAAAGACAAAACATTCTGGCATTACTTTTTAAAATCCTTTAGTTGATCTTCAGTTAAGATCAAACCAATTCTTGTAACAGTTCTGTTACAGTACGAAAATGCTGTGGTGTTTGGGAAAGTGTCTATGTTAAAAATGTGAAGAACGTTTCCTCCGACTACCTAACAGATATCAGTATTGCTGATGGCAAAACAGTATGATTCAGCTCCTTGGAGAGGGTATAAATGTTTGTTGGTATGGCTTATTAGCTGGAAGACTTATCTTTTGTGTTGTTCATACAGTTCTGTAACAAACTTCTTGGTGTTTTTAATGGTCTGTATACCTCAGTTCAATGGGTGTTTTTCAGATACTTCAGTCATTTTATGAAATACTTTTGAAAATTGCAGATTTAATAAAGTATAAGATTTTTGCAAAACTCTGTCCTATCATGCTTCCTTAGACCTGTACATGTCAGCTTCTAATTTTTTAGCTGCTCAAAACCCCACAAATTGATAACTGTTGACTCTTCTGACTGATTCAAATGAAGTAAATCCTGGCTACCTGTATGGCAGCTAAAGATATGGCTGTATTCTTAATAGTGGCATCAGTGCTGGTGATACTAGGTCAGATGGAAGAGCCACATGGTCTTCAGTATCTGGTCTTTGACGTTGCCCTGTAGCAGGTATCTAAGGATTTTTTTTTTTAAAAAAAAATCAACTTTTCCGATTTTAAACCACTTAATGCAGCATGCGAGTATCTGAAAGAAATCTGAACTTTTACTTTGCTGCTTTCAACAACCATCCTGATTCTCAGGATTCTCATACTATATCATTTTGTTAGATAACATGCAGGACTTGAACTTTATTTTTACTACACAAAACACATACCTGATGCTAAAGGGAAATGCTCTGGTGTCAGCTATTTGTACAAAAAGCAAGAATTATCTGTGATGAGATTGCCTTTACTGTCTTTAACTCACAGACTCCTTTAGATTCTAAACACTACATTATGCTACTAGAAGTCTATTGCCATTTATCTGTGTATTTTTAAATTCTCATACTAGGGCTACAGATAATTAGTTTGGTCCCTGAGGATGGGCTGTAATCATAGGGTGACAACCTGAGCCATTCTGATCAAGTTTTAACAGGGAGTATTTTAATTCCCATAAAGAAGGAGCCTTTGTATTGACTAAAATGACATTATGGCTTCAGTTTGTCATGTTATGTATTTGTTATGTGGCAGCTTTGTTGAGTTATCAATTGGCTTATTATGGCACTGATATAAACAGGATGTTTTTCTCCAGTTACCCTGAGAGAACTAAATGATGCTGCATGCGGTTCTAGTTGTCTTTCCCTTTAGAGAAGCTTTGGTGAACAGACCTCTTCTCAGCATCCATGTATCTTTATGCAAACTTGTGCTATAGAGATAGGACTTTTTTTCTCTTTGGGGGAAATGGGACAGGGTTATATAAGACTTAACCAGTTCCGTGGGTTTGTTTTACTTTTTCTCCCCTTCTTTTTGATCAGAGCGTATTTGAATTGACCAGACTGGGTAAGTTTCAGCTCTCCTATAGGGAACATTAACATCTGGTAAATTGCATTGCTTATGGCAGGGGAAGAGGAGAGAAACTTTATAAAAATACCGTTTTTTTTTCTTATTGTTAATATTCTTCAAATCACAATTCAGGGTGGAAGCTTAGAAAAGATGCTTTTTAATTGGATTATAAAATACAACAAAGCTTCTCTAGTAAAGCAACAACTGTTTTGTGCAGTATCCTAACTTTGTTAAAAATACAGTGTTTATCTTTACACTTTACTTGTAGTCTGGCACTAACTGCTTATGAATAGGCCTTCAACTAATCATTTATTGTGATAAGCTGCTGTTTTGTGTCTTTGCTTTTATCTTGAGTCACAAGAGCAACTACAGCTAAAGCTAATACTCTCCAGGCCTGCTGTGTGGTGCAAAACACAGTGACTAAAAAAGTAAATTGCCTCAGTGGAGTGCAGAAATTGATGGATGAGTACAGAAGTACTTAGGTAACTGCAGGGCAGGCTTTTTTAAAGGGTGACTGACTGACCTATGGAAATTATAAAATAGCTCATTAGGACGAAAAGGTACTTTCTGTGAATACTGTCTGGAACTGCCTACAGTAAGAGATTATTTCCTTCCCTTAAACGTCCTTCTCAGGTCCCTGAGGAAGAGGTAGTAGTATGTAACACAGGAAGGATCATTAGTGTGCTACGTTAAAAGCTGTCAATTCTACTATATGGTGTTGCTACCTTATTTTACACAACTGCAGGATTCATAGTTTGTTCAAGTTGTACAATATATCTCCTATGCAGTTCTTGCTTCTGATTGCATAATATTGCTTTACAGTTTTAAATATAGCTTTCAAAATTTAAATTACTATTGCCGTGCAGGGCCTGACTAGTTTTCTTAGAGCTATGGGGAAAATTAGCAGGTCCTGCAGTATGTGCCTGTAATAACATCAACCAGTCACAAACCAATAGTGGTTAATGGCAAAGAGCAGTGATTTCTGGATATTTGCTACATTTACTAGGAATTAGGCTTCACTGTCCACTGGAGTCTAACTTTTTCTGGGGGTAGAAAATGGAATGTGAAAATATACCCCTTCTGATCTTTGGCAGCTGCTTCTTAGATCTATATAAAAATAGGACTCTTAGTAAGGAAGGGTGTTTGAAAACTCTGTAAACAAGGCTGACACGGTTGAGAACAGGAGGTGTTTTGTGGCTCCTTGGAGATGCCTGGATGCTTCTTTGTGGCATGTTATAACCCTTGCTTGCTTTTTGTGACCGATCCACTTCGACTTGGGGTTTTCACAGAGCCATGCTGCTGAAGACCTAGTAAATAAAGATTGTGTACAACTTTAAGACATCTAGAAGGTACCAGATATCTGCTTTAGCTTAGTATTACTTAATATTAAAACACTTAGGTTTTGAGGGGCTTTTTATATTACTATTTCATTTTTTTATGATTAGAATGTACTTGGAAAGCTATTTATCACTAACTCCGAGAAATGTGCCACCCTTTCCAGGTGGAGGCAATTGCTGACTTCACTTGATGTTACAGCTGACACGGAAGGCTCAAGGGGAGCTCAGGTAAGAGCTATGAAGATGGTACTTGGCAAAACTGTTCCAGGGCACAAAAGCTGGTTTTTGCTTTGCCCAGACTTTTCTGAACGAGTTCCTGAACCAGCTCTCAACGAGCTGGTGCTTTTGGGAGTTCAAAGCCCTCAGCCAGGCAGTTCTTAAGTAGTCTTGCACAAGAGCAGAGAGTCAATGCTTATTTGTGTTGCATGATACAAAGATGAGGATGTTTTCCCAATAACATATTTATATTTGAATTGATTGCTATGCAGTGGTTTGCAGAGCAAGTGATCAAAACCCTTCCTACAGTAGAGGTGAAATAAGAAAGATGCACTATTTTCTGGCATGATTACATGCAACTTAGTATTATACCTTGCTACTTTGATAGTCAACATTCTAAAGCATATATAAAAAGACTATTTTCAAAGCATATTTAAAGAAAAAAAATGAAGGTAATGATCTTTCCACAAAAGAAGGAAAGCTGGAAAAAGAGTATGTGTTATATACACAGCAAAAACCAGCTTCCTACCTCATTGATACTTTCGTCATCAAAAATAAGTAGTTTAATTTGAGGTGAACTAGTAAACTTTATGGAGTTATTTAGCATAACTTAATTGTTACAAATCAAACAGTATCAGTATGTTCTGATTTCATAGCATGGATTTAAACTTGTACTGACTCAGTTAACTGTGTGTAAAATATATTTTGAATTCAGTTAGAGTAATTATTTTATGATCTAGTGCAGATTGTGCACTGAATTTGAAGGAAATGGTACTAATAGTCGGAGGAGGAAACGGGACTGATTCCATTAAGCATTTTTAAATGACACAAAATACTAGGTGGCAAACCAAAATGCACAACTCTATATGCAAGTATCAAACTTGTATAATGAAAAATTACAAAATGACATTAGAACTGTTTAAGAAGCCTCCTCACTGTGTACTTTAACAATCTAGGTAATGTATTCCTGTCCCAAATGCCTGCTTGTTACTTGATCTTATTAAATTGTGTGATTGGTAACACGCACATACCTGCACCCGTCGCTCCTCTGCTTGTCCGAGGCTGATTACTGTAGCCAATAACAGTGCAAGAGCGGCGGTGCTGGGCATCTGGCTGAAAGGCAGTGTAAGCTATGTTAGGTTTTTTAATATTAAAATTACAATAGAATACAAAATAATTATAACACAAAACTTGCCTGAGCTGTCAAATACACAAGATGCAATAAGGCTTTTGCTAACCCCTAGGTATCTAATCTATTGCCTAACCTGATGAGCTGTCTAGCACACCAACCACCTGTGACACTTCTTCTCAAGCAACTCATCCCGTGTAAAGATAGGAGAGGATTTGGGAAAACTTGCTGTGCTTTACCAAGAAAGTGTTTGTCGTGTTAGGCCTGGAGAAGTGATCTGGTAAGAAAAGCCTCTCCTGTAGCTGCAGATGTTTATCTTCGTGTGTTGCTGCACTGAACGCTCGAGTTGAGTTCCCTTGGGACTTCTGTATTGAAGAATGAAAGAAAAAAAACTCACCTTCTTTGCAGCAGTCTGTTAAAACAAGTAATTAGTCTTGGAATTAAACTTGTTTTTGCACATTAGATCATATTCTAGCCATTCATGGGGAGCACAAAAATTCAGGCATTTATTTCAACTGAAGCATTCAACTGTCATGTCATGCTGTTGGTCAAAACTAACGTATATTTTTTGTGTACCTACTTCAGCTGCTGTTATAACATAAACTAGAGCTCTTGGGTTTGCTAATTCAGTCAACAAAGGCTATAATTCTGTACTTTTGAATAATACAATTAAATGGCCATGCCTGTGTAAAGTTACCGTTTGCCTCTGGGGTCCTGCCGTGCTCACAAGCTCCGTCACATTGGTGGCACTAATAGGTGGCAGGAGGTTGTTTCGGCCCAGCAGCAGTGGGGAAGGTGAGGTCAGCTGATCGTACGCAGTTGGACTAAAACATAGAAGTGAGAACAAAAGATGTGCACTCTGGTTAGTGTGACAATGTATTTGGCCTTGTGTAAAGCAAACACTGTAAAAACTTAACAACAGCTCTAGGATTTTACTACGGGATGTTGGGGTTAGGGCTGATTATGGGAGACCTAGATTTAAAAGATGACTTGTGCAGTAGGTGAAGTCTGACATTTTTTAAAATATTTTTTAACAAGAACAAGGTTTTAGGAACGTTTTAGCCATACAGGCAAAGTAACCCTGGGAAATGTCACCCTAGCAGAAATCTTAAAGGATCATGTGAAAACTGATTGCTGGTTAAAATGCACGTCAGGGAGTACATTTTAAAGGAGGATGCTAGTCCTGCAGAAAAAGGTAAAGCCGTCCTCATGGGCAGTTACTACAGAATAATGTGGTAATTACCTGCCCATGCCCAGAGAGCATCATTTCTTCTTTGTTTATCTTTTAAATTCATATTTTAAATAATATACAAGTCTTAAAAAGCAAAGAGAACTTGTATGATTAAGAATTTGAGATCTTAAAAATATAGTTGCAAATAAAAACAAAAATTGAGCCCTAGCTAACCTGGCTAACAGTCATGTGTTGCCTGACTTAAGATCTGAGCTTTAATCATGATCAGCTCTTAAAGCCGCTCCTAGTATTTGCTGTGAATATTTAAATAAATATGCTAATAATAAAGGGGGGCTGTTAAGAGTCATGAAATGAATTAAAGCTTCAGGAAAGGAAGCAGAAACAAAATATTGGAAGAATGGAGAAACATCAATTTTGCAGAGATTTACAGGTTTAAGTAACAAATACCTGAAACAAGACGTTACAGATGACAATGACAGTGCGGATGAATTTATAAGTAAACCCAGGAACTAAATGGATGTTACGTCAGCTTAAGAAATGTGTGGAATACAGAAGTATTTAATACCCTAAGTTAAATCATCATACAGTATAGTCACTGTAAGTGACTGCAGAAATCCTTGCTTGACAAGGAAAACTTCAGCCTCCTTTTCTAAATAACTCATTTTTGGAGTTCATGAATTCCAATAACACACCTAGTGTGCATGCAGAGACAATCCTGTAGGGATTTGTAACAGGTTATTTAAGATTAGCAGCTTCTTTACAGTCTAGGCTGGGCTAGGATAGCAATAGACAGTAGAACACCAAAAAATTGTGTTTTACGTCTGTCTGGAAAATAGACTATAGGAGAAGACAGCTGAGTACCAAACACAGTTTGCTTTGCTGGTAATGGACAACCTGAGGAATACTGTACATTCAAACAGGATGGTGTACAATTCACTGTATCACAGGTTGTGGCACAGTAGACATTAACTTTAGAATCTTGACTTTCTCAGAGGATTATGCTTTAATAAGCAATTACATCCTTAATCAGATGAATTTAGATGCATTCTTTCCATTCATCTGAACGCTTTTAGTATAGGTTTGGTTTTCTAAATCTGGTAATTTGCTGTGAGAAACTGATTTTGAAACGTACAGTCGTGTTCCTCTGATGACATTGTCCACAGATCCCGGTGTCCCAGTCCGAGAGTGGTTGGTGTTGAGGGGATGCAGGGTACGTGGCGGTGGGTTTCGCCGCCTTGCAGACTGTGACAGCGATGATGTACTGAGCTCTAGAGGACGATTTGGCCAAGTTCTGGTTGAGAGGAAAGAGCTGGAGCCCGGCCACTTGTCATCCAGGTCCCTAACGAGAATCAGGGAATCAAGGGAGACATGGTCAATATGACTGGTGTTGCTGCAATTATAATTTATAGGCTGTATTAGTAATATTTTATGTGGATGTGTTTTTATCTTTTTACATAACTGTACAAAGTAACTGACAGTGAAACTAGAAAAGGGTAAGGGATGGAAAGCTGAAAGAATGCCCAGCTTTACTTCTTTCTGAACCATACACTGATTGAAGACTTCCATTTAAACTGAGAAACAGGGCAATTTAGTTTCCCCATCCTATTCAATCCTATTCAAGCTTTTTTTTTTTTTTTTTTTTATTCAGGACAGCAGTTAGTGCTAACATTAATGACACATCAGTTCCTGAAGTGGTAAGGTAGCAGCAATAAAATAGAAAATCTGAGATTGGATATCTTGACAGGTATATATGTTCATCCCTCATCTTCCTAAACAAGGTTAGGACAGAAATAAAAACCTAATTTTTGTATGTAAAAAAAACTCCATATAATATAAGCCACCTAACACAATGAGGAAGGAGCCACATTGTTATCAAAAATTCCAGTAAAAAACTTGCAGCTTGCTACAGAAATAAACATCTGCTTTTTTTCCACAGACAAAATTTGGACAGAATTAAGCAAGTAACTGCATTTAACATGCTCAGTCAACTTATTTGCTCGTTCAAGTCACTGCTGTAAGTTGGAGGTTGTACTAGGTGACCTTCAAGGGCACCTACACTGTTCTAGGATTTTAACCTCAAAAAGGGCAAGAGTAAGAAACCCACAGATAACTCCAAGGCTTTCCGAGATTATCCTTACGGCTACTAGGAGTTAAACAAATACATTTTAATTGAATGGTGATCAGGCCCGATTTATCTCACAATATTTTGGGCTGAATTCCTCTCAGTGCAAGAAGGCTCTGTATTACGGCAGGCAAAAATCAGTAGTTCTTACAATGTTTTCTCCATTATAGACAGATTCCTTTGCTGTAACTGGATCCCATGGATCATCAGCAAGCCATTTAGATTACGCTGAGAGCTGTTACTGGACCCTTGTGACAGATTTACCTAAGAGGTAAAAATAATAATAATAATTACAGTTTGGCAATTATGTACATGTATATATATATTTTGTCTTTGCAAATAATTTTGGAAAGAAACTCCTTCCTTCCAAGACATTCAGATTTCAGTTACATTCCTCCTCCATCTAAAACGAACATCTTACCATTCCAATTTGTTTTTGCAAATGCTAATGCACAGAAAACATATCCTGCCTTGCTATATCACATTTAATATTTGCTAACTGAGGCTCTCATGTGCGTGAATCTGGCAATAACAACTGTAATTTGGAACTTTATAGTACTCCGCTACAGTGTATATTGGCATTTGTTTTATGTCAAGAAGAGAACTGGAAACTCCTTTCCTGGAATTCAGGCTGATCGGGAAAAACATCAAATTCCACCCACCACAACAACAGCAAATAGAAAATAAGTGAGCTTTAATGTCTCCAGCATACATACTTGAGGTGGTTTTCTTCTCTTTTTGGTTTTGCGGCCACATCTGGTTTTGGGGCACTACACATACAACAGTAAGGGGAATGTGAGGAACAGACAGGGGTAAGAAATGAAGGAGAAAGAAATAAAAAGACATAAAAAGCAAAGAGTTGAATTAAAATCAAATGAACAGAGACAATACACTGGTGCTCACCACTCTAGGAGCATGTAATTCTAAAGCAGGTCATACAGTGTCAAGTTCAGTTTCTAGGGGAGAAAAACTGTTTATGGCTTCATGGAGATTTGTTCCCTGGTGAGTCAGATATCGCTAGACTTGTGAGGATGGGATGTCTCACACATGCAGTCCTGGTTCTCACAATGTAGTTCAAATAGTAAATCAAGAAGGAACTACATCCCTAATAAGCAAAGTCACCATGTGGTTGTCCAATACATATATGAAATACTAAGTTTTAAAGAGGAAAAACAGGTATTAAAAATTCTAACTAGGGAAAAACAGCTTTAGTGTTAGAAAGGACAGTCAGCAAGCATGCAAAATACAAACTAGTTATGTATCTAAATAGTCCCTAAACATCCCTGAATCTGCTAAGGTAGTGCTGTATGGATTCAGCTCTATTCAAACTAGCTGGCTTAAAACACTTACCAGATTAGAGGTCACTGAGGGTGTTTTAGTTTGTGGCATGCGAGGTAACAACAATGGCAGGGGTTCAAAGTGGACCAAAGAACTTCCAGAATCTGCTCTGGTGGTTGTTTCTACTGCTATGATATTTTTCTCATCATCTGTACCAAAGCAACACAAACAGAGAACCCCTGTAAATACAGGCTATTTACATTATTACTTATAGACTCGACTATGAATCCATTTTTTAAAGCAGAGTCCTCTTAGATGATACTGTTTAATCTTTCCATAGTGTTTCACACTGTTAGCAAAGTAAATAACTTTTTTCCTGAAAAATAAGTTATTCCCAAATGCATCTCCTTGCATCCTTACAAAATTAAGTAATTGAAATCCATTTTTGAGTCTTCAGTTCAACTGTGATCCTTACCAGAGGCTGATCCTTCCCAGTGTCGGCAGATTAATTCCTCCATGCAGCCTAGGACTTCACTCCAAACATCATCAAACACAAATGTGAGCACGGAATCTTTCATGCAGGAATATGGAGAAATAGGAGGAAACCCCAATTTCTGTCTATTAGAGGAAAGTCCCATTTTTCTCTCATGCAACTCCTCCTCCCTGTAATAAAGTGAATGTTATCTGAACCATATATTCATGTTCTCCATCTGTTGTATTTTTGTTACAGCTATTTGATGGGACTGCAACATCTGCACAGCTTTATTTATGTTCTGTTTTCTCTAAAATTGAAATAGATTAAGGCTGTTGGGCAAATAGCCTTAAGACAGCAGAGGTCTTCAGCTGAAATCTCCTGTTTCTCACACAATATCATTTTCTAAGAGTTGATAATACACTATACAGCACTATCACATGCCTTGGTCCAATACTGAAGAAGCAAAGCTTCTGTACGCTAACAACTTGAACTTGTGTTTCTTCCAGAACTTACTGCTGATCTAAAGGCCAAATAACTGAGAGAATCACCTCACCACTGCATGCCTTGGTTGCCCCTTACAGAATGACAGTAAGTGATAATTCATTAATAAAAGATACTTTAAAAAGAAAATCAAAATTCCATTTAAAAATAAATATAGTTAGCATTTGTTCATCTCCTTGTCTGAAGCCTAGAAGCCAAATGTTCAAAAAACCCACACTTTTACAGAGCAACTTAGTAGAATGGAGGAAAAAATATTGATGCAGATAATATTTTCTATGGATTTAGTATTTGTTCCCTGAATTAATACTTACCATCAAAAAGCTACAAACTCTGAAAAAAAAAAAGAAGCTGTAACACATTTTTCCTCAATCTACAGTATCCTTTACTGTAGTAGCTGCATCCCTCTGGCCTGGTCGAAGCATGTCACCTATCAGTTTGAATATCACAGTCTATGCATCTAAGTAGCTTTATTTATTAAAACCAATTAAGTAGTTAGCAACTGACATTACCATCTAAAGTCTTTACTCAGGCCATATGTTCACCTTATTGAGTAGAATAAATTTAAGGGGCAAGAGGAATCCTCTTTACCCTTAATCCTTTCTTCTTAAGGCAAAAATAGTGTGATTTATGGCTTGGCTAACATCGTATCCACAGTAATTCTTTGGCTACCACTACAAGCCTGGAAAGGTACAGTTCCACACAAAATGCTAGTCTGTGCACTTCAGTACAAAAACAGCAGCACGTTGCTAGTGCATGACAAGCAGCAATGAATTTGACCCAATATTAAAAATAAATGCTATTTAAACATAAAAAAACCTACTACATATTTCACCATAACTTAAGAGCTTGATATATTTTGGCAGGTTTAATAGAATACAAATTACAAAGCGAAACGGCTAGAATGAAAAACTTCAAAAATATTTCAACTACTATTGCAAAATAATTATTTTAGGGCATGGATAAAGACAGTTCCCAGTGCCTTATCAATGTTAGGCTCTTATAAGTTCTCTAGAGGAAAGGCATCAGAAAAAAAGTTTTTATCAAACACCAACATGAAAACCAAACCATATGCCTTTACAGCAAAAATTCCAGGACTAGTTACTATCGTAATAGTCGATACCTACACATCTCTGCAGTCAAATGCTAAATATTCCTCCATTACACCTTCGGAGACGATTACTCCATCTTCACCTTCTTCACTCTCTGGAGAGCACAAGGTCGGAGACTTGGAATGGTCAGCCTTTTTGTGAACAGGAGTAACAGAAAGAGGCATCTTCTTGCCCAAAACACTAATTCTGAGCACGGAAAAGGTTTCCGAAAGCAGAAATGAAAAGGGAAGATGTTATTCCACTTGTAATAGCAGCATCTGGCAAAGTAGGGAGCTAAGACACACCATAGTAGGTAAGGCTAGGTAGCAAGGAGACCAATAAATACATGCATTAAGTGCACAATTAATTATTCAGCTTTGTATGTAGGTACTACTACTCGTTAAAAAGTGCTGCGTTCAAAACAGATTAAAAAAAAAAGTTCTAAAAATGTTCTTCGCATATTGCTCACAGTTTAAGAGGCTGATCTTAAGTGGTCCACTGAGGAGAAAATAACCTTCCCATCTTGGTGCAGACTGGATTAACCGCCGGTACTTACTCATTGGAATCTTCTTCTTGCGGCAAACTTAGATCTGAAGAAGCTAAACTGGCAGACGGTGAACTTGAATACCATCCGTAGCCTTCATCTGTGGGAATTACTATCTGCTTCCCCACAACCCTGCCATGGCAAAAGGCGAAATATAAATGACTTGGGAAATGTTGAGAATAAAATTCTTCAAGTGTGCAACAGCATACAGCAGCAAATACTGAAAATTCTGTTAGGAAGCTATACAGTTTCATTAGTGATAGTTAAATGCGGTTTGAGACGTTTTCCCTGGTACAGATTGGTTCAAAATTTGAGATAGCAGAATATTTATCTAATGACAGTGGAAGAGAGACTATGAGAGTGATCTTTATCTTCATCTACTGCATATTTGCATAAAATCACCCTGCTGCTAACATCATTTCAAAAACCAGCTCTTAGCATCACTGCTCTTGCTCTTTTGTAATTGTGGCATGCTAATTCTATCAGTCTAAAGAATAAAATAGAAAACCTGAGATGAGGAAAGGTGGATGTCCACTCTTGGCACTCTTCCTGCAGTCCTTCAACAAGTACATTTTCTTTTTGCTCATAAAGCAGCTCATCAATTTGTCTGAACATTTGTTGAACTTGTCGTGTGGCAACTTTATCAAATTCCTGGAAAGGAAAGTTATAAAATAAAAACCTAGTGATAGTATTTTGAGTGTTTTTTTTTAATATAATTGAAAAGACACCTGTTTGTTTAAAGCTTAGCAAGATGGATTTAAACAGTAACGACCTCCCTTGGCATGAACGACATTAAATATATTTTCTCTGGGAGGTGATGCAGACTGCTGCTAGGGCTGATGTTAGCTACATAAAAAACTTATATTGATGTAACAGGAACAAAAAAAGCTATTAAAAGGTTTTGAAATGTCTACATTATTATATTGAGTTAGAGACATAACAATTTGTATAATTAGTACACATAATTCTGTGTACTAGAACACAATGGGGAAGAGCTCAAAACAAGGCTTTTTCCTACAACCACTTTATTGCTTTATTTACAGATCCAGTGCTCATCTTTATTGTGAAATGTACTTCCCAAGGTATTTCAAACTTTTTTCTACTCACTGTGCTAGACATGGATTGGATGATTATGTTCAACTCACATCGTAGCCCCAAGAGAAGACTGAGCTGTCCTCAGTGGTGGTTCCTGCATAGCTCTGAGTAGCAGACCATGAATTCCCATGATCAGTTGGAGTGACAGAAGGGTAACCTGTTTCCTTTGAGATTTCAGATTCACTGGAATGCCCATATTGAGGAAAAAAAAAACAGTGATATGATACAGAATGACAAAAAAGTAAGAGAGCTTTTCTTTCTGTACAAAAGAGCATACATACACCAAAATAGGTCTCAGCAACTCTTAAGAAACTGTTTTCAGACATACATACCTACATACGGACATATATACAAAATAAATACTTGTATTGGAGGCATTTAAGCAGAAAACATAGCATACGTTAATCTAGGTTGGAACTGTATCTCCTGATAATCCCATTGGCCTAGGAAGCCTAGGAGATCAGGATTTAAAACATTAATTTTCCAAAAATTATCGCAGCTATTTTGCAGATAATTTCTAACTACAGTTCTACACCACTAGAGAATTATTATTCCCCTGTCTGGTTTCTGGCATAAAATTAGGGTACAATTTTACAGACAGGCAACAGAACACAGGTACACGCTGATTATTATTTCCAAACTGCAGATAGTCCCCAGCACATTTCCTGGCTTGCAGAATGTATCACACTGTGCAATGGAGCTGAAATAAGGGTGCCCCAGCCCAGAATCGTGGGACTGCAGTCCTGCCTCTCAAACACCCAAGGAAAGGCCATGTTCTGAAGTGACACTGTCAGGAATTGTAACTAACTCTACTACTTAGGCACTTCTGCAAAGGTAGCACAAAGGTGGCTGTTTTTCTGGTTGTCTCCAGAGGTGCATTTGTGCATTTTATGTATTTACCTTGAGATCTCTCCGTAGCTTTCGCCCATGGGTGAGGCCGGGCAGACCTCGGCCGGCGGTTCTGGTGGGGGATGATGCTGCAAGGCATGTTTGGTAAGTCCTTGTCTAAAACAAGAAGTGGGATTTGATATTAGCTATCAAAACGAACATCTGCAGAGTTCCAAAATATTGCTGTTTCGCTGCAGATGTCGTTTCTTTGCTCTTCAAGGAATGCATTAACTCTCCTTACGTTTGAGAGAGCAGGACCATACCATTAAAAGTATAAAAAAGATTGCAGCAAAGTAGCTCACTACCCAAACCCGTGTGTTTTCCTGTACTCCCCCCCGCAGTAAAACACATCGATCAATAAGAGAAATAACGAGGCAGCGCCTATCCCGGCCCC
>NW_010581633.1:136057-157988 GCF_000705375.1 Tinamus guttatus
GACAAGTTGACCATGAGGCAGCAGTGTGACCTCGTGGCCAAGAGGGCCAATGGGATCCTGTGGTACATTAAGAAGAGCATCTCCAGCAGGTCGAGGGAAGTGATTCTGCCCCTCTACTCAGCCCTGGTGAGGCCGCATCTGGAGTATTGTGTCCAGTTCTGGGCTCCACAGTATAAGAGGGATGTGGAGAGAGTCCAGCGCAGGGCTACAAGGATGATCAGGGGCCTGGAACATCTGCCCTATGAGGAGAGGCTGAGGGAGCTGGGCCTGTTCAGCCTGGAGAAGAGAAGGCTGAGAGGGGATCTAATCAGTGTCTATAAGTACCTCAAGGGAGGCAGTGAGGAGGATGGTGCTGGCCTCTTTCCCCTGGTGGCCACTGACAGAACTAGAGGTAATGGCCACAAACTGAAGCACCAAAAGTTCCACATGAACTTAAGGAAAAATTTCTTAACAGTGAGGGTGACAGAGCCCTGGAACAGGCTGCCCAGAGAGGTTGTGGAGTCTCCTTCTCTGGAGATCTTCAAAACCCGCTTGGATGCAGTCCTGTGCCATGTGCTCTAGGTGTCCCTGCGTGTGCAGGGGGGTTGGACTAGATGATCTCTAGAGGTCCCTTCCAACCCTAAGCATTCTATGATTCTGTGATAACTTCTTGATGCAGTTGGTTGATAAGCCAGCAAGGGGAGGGACACTGACACTAACAGAGATGGTCTTGTGGGAAATGTGAGGGTTGGGGGCAGTCTTGGCTGCAGTGGCCATAAGATGTTAGAATTCACGATCCTTGAGGAGGAAGCTGGACAAGAAGTAGGATTGCAACCGTGGACTTGGAGAGCTAACTTTGACCTCTTCAGGGAGCTCCTTGGAGGAATCCTGTGGGCAAGGGTCCTTGGTCCAAGAAGGCCAA
The DNA here is from genome assembly GCF_000705375.1 of Tinamus guttatus. The sequence goes on from NW_010581633.1 coordinate 136,959, forward strand.
TGGGCTCCTGGCTGCATCAGGAGGAGCGTTGCCAGCAGGGCGAGGAAGGGGATCCTGCCTCTCTGCTCAGTATTGGAGTATTGGGGGCAGCTCTGGGCTCCCCAGGACAAGAGGGACATGGAGCTTCTAGAGAGGGCCCAGCGTAGAGCCACGAAGACGATGAAGGGACTGGAGCGTATGTCGTGTGAGGAAAGACTGAGTGAGCTGGGCCTGGTTAGTCTGGAGAAGAGAAGACTGAGAGGAGATTTGATCAACATGTTTAAGTACCTGAGGGGTGAATGTAGGGAGGATGGGGCCAGGCTCTTTTCTGTGGTGGCCAGTGACAGGACGAGGGGTAACAGCTACAAGCTGAAACATATGAAGTTTAATCTCCATATGAGGAAGAACTTCTTCCCTGTGAGGGTGACAGAGCCCTGGAACAGGCTGTCCAGAGAGGCTGTGGAGGCTCCTCCGGAGTTCTTCAAACCCACCTGGACACCATCCAGTGCCCCGTGGCCTGGGTGTCCCTGCTGGAGCAGGGGGATTGGACTAGATGATCTCTAGAGGTCCCTTCCAACCTTAACCATTCTGTGATTTGAGGAAATATTCTTAAATTTCTGTGTTGAACAGCAGGTGGTTCACTTGAGCTCATGTAAGATTTTGGGAAAGGGGGTGTTAGGTCATAGTGGGGAGCATGCATTTGACTACTGAAGTTGAAGTCTGTAGTGTGGCTAGGTTAACATCTTGTAGATATGGGGAAAACGGATTCTTTTTATAGTACTGCAATGTGACTTCTGGAGATAAAGACAAAATGCAAAGGATTCATTCATAAATCCAGTGCATGGTAACCTTTCCATCAGCTCCTTAAAACCCTGCTGTTGTGAGATCAGTGTTGTCTTTCCTTATTTTTAGTGTGAACCAAATGATGCTGCAGTCTCTGTCTCTAATTTGTATCTAACTTGGAGTATAATATAAGGAACAGGCCTAAGGTGCTTTCCACGTGAATTATTTTGATTTTCACAGTGCTAAATTTCTTCGTAACTAATAGCTGTCATTATGAGTCCTGATTGTGAAAAGGCAGCATGATGCAGATTCATTCTTGTGACTTGTATCAAACAGGGAGAAATGGAAGGATCTGCTAAGTACAAGGAACTGCTGCATAAGGCAGAAGATTACTTCCAGCATTCTGTTACCAAGCCAGAAAGGTAAAAGCTACTTTAAATTCATTGTTAATTATACACAATGCCTATAAAAACTTTTTCTAACACTTTTTGCTTTTCTTCTGCTTTAAATGGAAAAGCTTTTTTTCCGTTGTATGTTTAACATTGGTGCTTGGCTAGGGCAGACAACTAATAATTCCTCTAGAGTATTCTCTACCAGTAGAAGTTATTGCTTGAGTAACTGTTTATCTTGGTTCTGTAAAATATTAAGGTATTCCAAGTGGTTTAAGAGGTAACATAAAAGCATTATTCATTTGGCTGGTTGGCTACTAGAATTGTTTAAAAATTTCATTGAAAAGCAGTCCCAGTGAATGATAAATACAGAGTAAATCCATCTCTGTTGCTCAAGGCAGACAGCTGGCTGTAGATTTGTCCAAAAGATCAAATCCAAAAAAATAAATCAGTGTGAAAATATCCGAGTCTTTGCCAGCTTGTAATATCTGGACTGTTAGTTGCTTGAAGCCAGTTGTGCTGTTTGGAATCTGGCCATTCTAATGTTAATCAGGACAAAATAAATTTCAAAAACAAAGGAAGCAAATGAGAAATGTGCTTTGTAGCTATCAGCAAGGAATACAATAACTAACTATGCCTTGTTTTGGCTAATACTATCTACATAGCATGCTTTTACTTCCCCAAACTTTGCTTATCTTTTTGATGTGTTTTTGCACAGCAGAAATAATAAGACTTTGAGCCAAAACATGCATGTGGAGTGTGCAATGCCTTTGGCATTGTGATGCTAGTTAAAAAAAAAATCAGTAAGCTGGCTTTGCTTTTTTATTATTATTATTTTTTATTATTTATAGCTCTGAATTGAGCCCAGGTGATGAAATTTTGACACTGTTGCAGACAACAACCTTTGATTTGAAGGAGTTTGAGAAAGAAGCAGCTTGTCTTCCTGCAGAGGATGGTGAGCAAGGGTAGACTCTGCAGCAAATGATTATTTGCTGGGAGGGAAGGGAAATATTCACATTCACCTATTTTGAAGATGTATATAAAGCAGTTTTTTGAAGCAGTAAAACAGTATGGACTCTGAGCATGAAAAACTAAGAATTTCAAAAGAAGCGAGTTGCAGAACGCTAACAATATTTGGAATCTTCTAAATTGGGTCTTGCAGGCTGACAGACTTGTGCACAATTAACAAGTATGTCCTATGCGCTTTTAGATGACAGCTGGCTGGAGATTTCACCAGATGAGCTAGACCAGATGTTGAAGGAGACAACAAATCAGTCCCATGCTTCCTCAAACGAGGAAGAGCAGAAGTATGACTTGGAAACAGTTGTTGAAAGCATGAAGGCTTTTGTATCAAAAGTCTCAACGCACGAAGGGGCAGAAATGCCATGGTAAGGTTATTTTTAAGTGTGTTGGTTGATATGGATTATGTTTTCATTCTGTTGCTGCCATTTTGGCACCTCTGTAATGCTGAATATCAGAATTTCCAAGAGTTCTTTTAAGCAGAGTCCTGAAACAAAAGTATGTATTTAGTGCTGAATATTTTCCTTTCCATGAAGGACTATGTACTGAGGCAGCTAAAATGCCTCTAGTGAGGCTGTAGGCAAATAAAAATGTAACTTAACTTAATGGAGCCAGACACTCTCAAATTAAGACTGGTGATTTTTATGATACAGTTGCATTTAGATCTCTTGTATGTATATATTTTGAATAGATAAATGTACGTAGAAATATAAATAAAATATGAAAATATTTATAGATAAATACTTTGAATATATTATGCCTGTTTTTCTTATCACTGAAGCACACACTGTACACAGGGAAGCAGAAAAACAAATCACTCTGGAATTCTGTCATTAGTCCTGACAGTGGAGGGAAAGTGCTATCTGAAGGTACTTGATTATCCAGGCAAAATCAAACTGCAACTAAGTTAGTTGCTGGAGTTGAAAAGGGGTTTGTGAATGGTGAGTGAGCAGGCCCTCAATTTTAAAAACCGAAGAGTTATGTAGTAGCATATTGTCCACGTTCTGCTGTGTGAGCTATTTAAAATAAATAGGGATCTACTCAATTTATACTCTTGATCTGATTCTCTTAAGGTGCTTGTGTTCATGTTTGAAATATGCTGTAGGGTTTTGTAGCTTGAGGAAATCAATATGCCACTTGCTTCTTTGGCCTGTGTCAGCCTTATGCAAACATAAAATAAATATTTATTAAACATTATTTTTATATTTCAGGTCATCTGATGAAGCTCATGTTACCTTTGATGTTGAGTCTTTCACAAATGCGTTAGACAGAATTTTAGGTGAGATGGACTCAGTTAGTTGGCTTCTCTTGGCTTTCTGATTATCGTTTGGTACTGCACTGATTTCTTTGCCCTATATATAGGGGGAGAAGACTCAGAAGAACTTGATTCTGATGATTTGGATGAAGAGGAGGAGCTCGAGTTCTCAGATGAGGATGATGAAGACTTAGATGTTGAAAATCAAAGTCAAGCACAGAAGGCGCCTAATAAAGATACGGGCAGTCTCAGGTCAATTATGAAGGAGATGGACCGTGAACTGGCACACACCAGTGTTGGCAGAAGTTTCACCACCCAAAAGAAAGCAGTAAGTAAAGTATCTTTTGAGTTGTAGCTTGCAGCAGAATCATTTTCTAAGAGTTTTATTAGGAAAGAGGAAATATGCTCAAGTGGTTGTTCTGAGTGACAGGATTCACAACTTCGGTCCTCTGATCTTATGCTAATTAATTATTCTTTTAAAAAAAAATCCCATGTGCAAGTAAAACATGCTGGAATTGCACTTTTTTTTTCAAAAAAATAAAAAAGTTAATGTAGTTCTGTAATCAGTGTGCAATGTACTGAACTTTGGCTGCAGAACTGTTTAATTGTGTGGGTTTTTTTTGTTGTTTTTTTTAATGTTGTGGTTTGTCCTGTTTTACCCTCCTATTCGACTTGTCGTGATAAAACTTACTCTTTGTGTTTATGCCAGGTGAGTTCTGCTAAGGCAACCATGTCTCAAAATGCTGGCCACGATTCTGAGGCTGAAGATACTGAGCTGACACCCGTTGATGTGGATATGAACCTTGTGGATAACCTGCTTGAATCCTATAGTGCTCAGGCTGGACTGGCAGGACCTGCTTCTAACATTTTACAGAGCATGGGGGTACATTTACCTGATAATGCTGATCGTATATGTTCTAATAAGGAAGTGGAAAAATAATAGATTGTCTTAATTCCAATGACATGGCTGATTGGGAAAAGCAGCACAGAAAGAGTAGCAGTTTTGTGGAAGAAGAGACAAAAGGTTTGAATCTTAAGTTTTTTATACATTAGTTCCATGAGACTTTAAAAATACAAAGTTGATTTTTTTTTTCTGGAAAAGCTTGCTGTTTAGATACTGTCGTAGAGAGAAAGTGGATTTTTTTCTAGTGTTATCGTTTTTCAGTTTTCTGAAGACATGTTGTTACCACTAGAATGAAACTCATTCCCAAAGCTTGTCTTTAATATTAGAATTGACAGTCCCATTTGGCATATTTCAAAAGTGTCCTTTCTTCCATTACTAATAGGTTTCAATACCTAGAAATCAGTACAAATTTGGAAAACGTTACTGTGGCCGGGGGGAGATAGAGGAGTATTATATTATAGGAACAGTGTTCTCTTGTGGGTTTGGAGACACTGATTAACGCCAAATACTTAAATCGCTTTTCCAGAAGTATTAACGCTTCACAGTAAGAACATCTGATATTTGTTAGAAGAATTTGTTTTTTATTAATCACGACTATTTGAGGAATTATCAAATTTAATGTGTAAATATTGCTCTAAGTATTTTTTGGAAGTTATTTAAATAAAAACAGAAATACAACTTGATTGCAGGGGCTGTGTTTTCTTCAAAGGTATGAATAACTTCCCCAGTGAAATACCAGAAGTTCTTGGAATTGAAACATTTTCATAAGGCATTTCTTGAATTCCGTTATTGCTGAATGCTAGAATTGTGCCAGCAGTATACGAGCCCAGTCTGAACAGCTTTATTTTGTTTTAGTGAGAATGTAATTGGAAGTCGTTCAGCATGTTGTGTTCACATGGAGTGAAAAATCTTAAATCAGTTAAAGCTAAGTAGTAAATATTATTTCCCGGTTGGAGGTCCTAGCATTAACAAGGTAAACTTGAAATAAAATATATAGAAGTTCTTATTGTGCTTACCCGCCCAGTCTGGTTCCTACAAGTCTTCATTTTTGTTCCACCCAACAATTAATCAAGTGTCTTAATTTGTAGAAGAGACCCTAAGTGCTGAGTTTTTTGTATGTTTGTTTTCTACATTTTCAGTAAAGTAGTGTTCAATTAAAACCTAATCACTGATCCTGAAGACAGAACTAACCACTTCAAATGGACTAACTGATTGCTAACGCTCTTAGTTTAAGTCTTAAGGATGAGAGTCTGTTTAGTTGGAATCTTTTTTTTTTTTTTTTTTTTTTTAACATGTTAGCAATATTTTAAATGGAAAAGCAGAAAGTAGCAAAAGTTGTTTCCTTGTGGGACCTTGGGCATTTGTAGGACGGTGAGTGTTAGTATATAGCCATCATGCCAGCCAAGTTTGATAAATGCACAGAAAGCTCTTCAGAAGAGACACAATGTCTTAATTTCGGTGGAATTCATGAAGCCTGGGACAATTTCCATTGAAGGCTTTCTCACTTCTGTAGGGATCTGTGCCCCTGTTTTGTCAGGGGCTGTGGATGAAGGTGGGTGTTTTGTTTTGTTTTTACAGACGCAGAGTACCTTTAGCGATGCTTGCTCTAATACTGTAAAGATGGAGATTCCGTACGTGCATGAACATGGAGGGAGGAAATGTATGAAAGCCATTTTACCTCTATTATGGTCCTCTGTGGATGTGGTTGAAAGATATGTTGTCAACAGTCCAGGGGGAATATTGAAATATTGGAGAGAATCAGAGGAACTGCCAAAAGGTAGAAGGATGTTCAGTGAGTTTGGCCTGCTGGATAGTGAAGTGGACTATGGTTGGTCCAGAGATACCTACTGTGTAGCAGAAGTTCTCAAATTCTTAAATCTAGTAGGCAAAGATAATACCAGTTAGTGATAGGTAAACTTAAATATTGAAAAAGATGCCCATTTTAACAGAGAGGGTAAAGGTAATTAACACCGGTGCTGCTTAAAATGCTCCACAGATGAGTGGACTGGTTATTTTTCCAAAAATAACTCCAGTTTCAAGAACACAAACAGGTTTTGAGCTCTCCTGTGGCCTGCACTATGCGAAGGTCAGAATAGATCAAAGGACTCTTCTAGTGCAATATGTGGAGAGAACTTCGAAGCTAATGTTCAGAACAAAGCTGCTCTTTCTGGAGGCACTTCAGCTGCTCTTATTTATTGGACAATGGGACTTTTGCTTCAGTCAGACTGTTACTTGTGTGAGGCTGTACTTACTCCAACTATTTACATTTGTTTCGCAGCTACACAGCAGAGACCCTCAAGACTGCAGAATTAGTTACGACAGAATTTGCCATCTAAGAAGAAACACTTCCCTGTTGCCTCTTTCACTGCTTTGAAGTAACATACTAGACATTTCTGCTTTTAATTTTGAAAGAGATTATTTTTAGTGAAGGAAGCCTGATGGTATCAATTAGGGCTGACAAGTGTCGTGTGATTCCCTTTCAACAGTTTGCTGTCAAAGTTTCCATTTTATGCTCAATTTGTTTAGCTAGAACTGCATTCCAACCCACTTGGTTAATTTTGCTTGCTTGAGTATCTGCCTTTTGTACAGCCTAGCTTATTCTAGAACTTCTGACCCTTCCCAAAAATGCAGCTTTCTTGTTTGTGGCTTGGTCCCCTGGAGCTGCTGTTGTGAATGAGGCAGTTGTTGCCTGGTATATTGCAAGCAGGGAGACGAATAATAGATCTTTCAATAGTCTTCCAAGCACGCCATCCAAACCAATCCCAGGACACAGCAGACCTTTAACTTGTTCAAACTGCTCTAAATACCTGGACAGTTTGGCTGCTGCTGGCTCTTTCCACCAGTCAGCTTTATGGAGCAGATAGGAGCCCAAGAAAGAGGGCCTTTCTTTTCTCTGTGTTAGTGGAGGGAGGACAGTTCACCTCGGAAGTCAGCAGCTCACAGGCTAGCCGTGTTTTCAGCATGAGTTATAACTCCTTTCTGATCTAAGAGGGGTAAACATTGCCAAGCTGCCTTCCCTGCACCAGAATGACTGGTATTTAGCAAAGTTACTACATGGGGTTGGATGTGCATGCAAAGGCAGTTCAGTGTCAGTGATACAACCTGCTAGGTAAAGTCCCTGTGCTTAAATCTACCTCCTGCAGGAGAAAAAAAAAAAAAAAGAAAAGCCTTCAGAATCCTTATGTGTAAGGGGATTCCCCCTCTTCAAGGGTCACCTCCCTGAGAACAATTTATTTGTGCCTTTCTTTGTAAAGTATAGGAGCAACAGTTACCTCCAGGGCACTTATTATTTGCAGTCTTGGGAGACTTGTTTTGGAGAATGTTTGCACAGCTCTTGCACAGCTGCTCATGTGAGAAATCAGATTTTGGTTTCAATAGCAGCAGGAGTCAGCGTAGGCCTTTTGTACTGCTTCAGAATCCATGGGGACACTGCAAAGGGTACAGCAACAACTGCCCTCTTGCTGTTTACATGCAAGAACATCTGTTCTGGCAGGTCTATGATGGAAACTGAACTCTGTTTTCAACTTTGTTCTATTCCAAGCAAATATCATCATGAGTAAGAAGGCAGTTGTGGTTCTCCACTTAAACAACCGAATCGGGAGCTTCTTATGTGTTGTGTTTTTCAAGAATACGAAAAATTAGGGGTTTAGAAGCCTAAAACAACAGTTTAGTCCATGTGTGGCAAGTGGGTGTCTCAGCCATCCCCAAGATACCACTTCCTGAGCACAGGCTTCCTACTAGCAGTCTGTAGGTGCTGATGGTATAATTAACTACTAAATTAAAAAATAATTAAGCGACCAGTAGATGTAGGAAAACAAGCTATGCTTCTAGACTAGGAAACTGACTGCAGTGAAATGGAAACAGTTATCAACAGCCTACAGGTTTCTGATGTAAAACTGTAGCTAAAAAGCCAAGTACTCTATAGAGATAGAAGAAGATCCCATTGTGCAGTATTCCTGTGTGGAATGTGCGTGGGATCATGGTTTAGAATAGAGCCTGTGCTTAAGCAGGTCACCCCTTTCATGTATAATGTTTTATAAGGATTCAGAAGATCACACGAAGATGGGAAGTGAAGAGCAAAGCTCACACGAAGGTAAATCTCAGCTAAACAAAATAAGCAGGCTGCTACCACTGCTGTAGGTAGGGGCAGAAAGTGGTATTTCCAGTAAAGACATTTTAAATACAATGTGGGAAGAGGAGCAATGAAATCATGTGGTTGCAATGGTGTTAATCTAAACTAGTTCCATTACATCTTTTTTTCAATTATGAGGGTAGTCAACCTACCTGCAGTTGCAAGGCTACACAGATACAGGGTTGATGGAGGATTAAACATGTCTTGGCCCATTTTTTATTTTAGTTTATTTTTCAGAAATTTGCTGAAAAATTCCTCAGATCATTATTGCATACTCCTTATGCATGTGGAGATGTGTTTTTTTTTCACTAGTAAAAACTTGCTCTTGCTATATCTTGCTATTAGTTGCTATAAAAATTAGGTTCTTGTTATCTACAGATCAGTATTAGTGAATTTTGTGTGTGGTTTTGACTTGATTCCTGTAATCACACAAATCAGCCATCAGCATTTTCAGAAAAAAAAAAAAAGCTACATAACTGCTCTTGTCCTTGTCCAACAAATGTGTTATGTAGCAGCCTGACTGCAGTGTCTTCCCTGCCATTTATGATTTTGCAGCCTCCCATTCTTTAAAAGGTCTTGTTGAGATTGTTAGCTTATTAATAAGTGGTGATATGAGAAGAAGTACCAGTGGAGAAGCGTCTTCCATCAGCATTTTGTGTTCTTATGCTAACACTATTGTTAGGAAATCGGTGCAGCTTTGTGTTCCTGTGTTCCGTCTCCTATTTCAGGCAGCTGATGCCAACTTCAGTGTCTCCATCGTGAGCTGCACATCACCAAGTGGATCAATCAGATTGCCTACAAAATACTATTAGTTTTTTTTTTTCTTTTTTTTTTAAGCAGTGAGTTGCACAATTTCCAGTGTGAAACCTAGCACCTTTTCCTAAGAAAAGGAGGGTTGGAGGTGCTTAGTTGTTTCCAGGTCTATGTGCTATCACATGAATGACATCAGGGAGCATTTTTCTCTGATACAGTTGCTTGACTTGTGTTACTAACTTGAAAAGTGAATGAGTTTTAAATGGACACTGGAGCCCGGGACTGCTGAATTCATTTCAGCAGTGCTTCAGACTAAAGCACTGAAATAATATGTGTGTAATTAGCTGTTCAACAACACAGGTCTTGCAGCTGCCAGGGCTGACCTGCTTCTGGTTCCCTGAAAAATGGCTTTAGCACAGTCACATCGTCAGGGCATTCCCTGAATTGCTCATGTTCTCTCAGGCTGAACATTAGATTCAGTGTGTGTCTGTGGTATCTCGAAACACGCTTCAACGTGAAACAAGCATTCAGTCATCCACACTATTTCTAAGAAAGGCTTTTCTGAGCAACCCCACTCAGCGATGGACAAGTTGTGTCATGTGGCTTGGTTACTTCAATCCTCTGCTGGCACTTGTGGGAGGTAAATGTAACTTTTATGCCCTACTGCTTTTGGCCAGTAGGTGGATTGCTGCTCTGAACCTGCCTGCCTTTCTCTCTGTAAAGCTATTTCAAATTAATCCCATTGCTGTTATTATATTATGGCTGCCTGTGTCTCCTGCTGGCTGGTAATACTTGCACAGTGTAAACAACAGGATAAACCCTAAACCCTGCACTCTCGGAAAACAGTGGAGTTCCTGAGATTTACACAAACCAAGAAGGATTACTTAATACATGTACTTTTGAGAAAAGAGTGGCTAAGTCCCTTTTCCTTGTCTGCTATCTTTTACAAAGAAAGTAAGCAATCCTGCTGCATTTTGACAAAAAAAAAAAAAAAAAAAAAGCATCTGTTGGAGAATTGCTTGTTTCTTCCTCCAGGTGAGCTGCCTTTGAGGAGCAGGTTCTGTCCTGACTGCAGTGAGTTTTGCTCAGACTATGGCCAGATTCATAAGGCAAATTCAGGTGAGAACAATATTTCTCATGTCAGCTTTTTGTCCTGTTTTTATAGCTACTCCTCTTCTGTTAATGCCAGGAAAAAGACCACCATTATTCTTTTGCACCTAAGTCAAAAAGGTCTGGATTTAAGGAGCTTTAAAAACAGTTTAAAATTTGAGGCCCTTTAAAAGATTTGAGCAGTGCTTTGAAGTTGTTATTGCCCTGAAAAACAGAATTTAAGTAGACTGAAAAGACTTTTTTTTTCCTAATTGATAATTAAAAAGAACATACAGACCTTTTAAATGATCTGTGCTTCAAAAGATGAGTCACAAAGGAAGATTAGTACGAGTTAGCTTTGCTTTTCCTCTAACAACAAAGAAGAACAAAAGAGGGGGTGAATAATAAAATCTGAGGAAGCCTGGTATAGTACAGAATATGGGCCAAGACCTGCAATTCCCAGGGCAGCAGTAATGTTCCCAACTGGTGTGCCAGCTTGCCACAAACTGTGTCCCCAAATCATTTTGGTGCCACAACAGCCCAAGGTGACATTGTACCAAAACAGTTGCTTGTCAGTAGCGTAGAAGAGACTATTCTGAAAGGGGCTGATGTCAGTCAGTTCATATTCCTCTTCTAATAAGCCCTCACTGATCGTGTTGTGTGCCAACAAGGAAGTGGGAAGGGGCATGAGAAGCAGGAATATTGATTGGTATCCAACTCTTTTAATCTTCAACTGCAGACAAGGAGAAGAAAGAAATGAAGCTGAAAACAAGAGAATGGCAGATTGCAGAAATGAAAGAGAGAAAGAAAAACGTTGGGGAGTTAAAAAGACACGATGAGAAGAAAGCAGGAGGAACTACCACAGAGTGGCCTGAAGGAATCCCCTCTCTTACCTCCTAAAGTAAAATCAGCCTGAGGAAACAAAGCATGGCTCACAGGTGACAAAACCCTCATTTAACTTGCTGATCAGATGTTGTGACCCCAAATTGTTCACCTCCAATGAATGCCAGTGATAACAGTCAATGATACGTTCCTGTTTCCCCTTCAAGTATCTTTACTGATGGCCTTGCAATCTTGGCACTTGAACTTTGCCAAGCAGGCACATCTGGTCAAATCAGCAGCAGATCAAACACCCTTGCATCTGTGTCTTAGCTTTCCTTGCCCCAGTGTCTAGAGAAGCGATCCCATTTCACTGATAAAACAAGACCAACTCTCCAGGCAAGCTGCAGGCTGCTGGCACAAGGTAAGGAAGCGGTGTGGTGTCTTCCAGGAGTGTTCTCTGAGAAGTGCAGTCCTTTCTTGCAGCAGTTCCTCTTGCTCTTCTATTATTCGGGTACTTCTAACTGCTCGTGTGTAGGTTTTGCTCTTCCACTCCCTACCACGAGGCAGCTCTGTCCTCTCTTCCTTTGGAGGGAAGTTTCCCACTCCACCTCACTACTGGGAGAAGTGGGGCCTCCAGAGAAGTATTCAGCTATTCAGGTATGTCATAAGAATAAGAACTTATTTAGGATTTGCAAAAGATTAGCATGTTTTATATGAAACTGGAAAACTTGATGGGAAAAGGAACAGAAGGAAAGCATACAAACTGTGGCTTTTTGACTTCATTTTTTTTGATAGTTCTAAATCCGTATGAATGCTAACACTGAAAGGTCATGCTCCCATAGCTTTATTTGTTTATTTTTTAATCTGGAAAAAAAATGTAGATTCAAGTATTCCTCCAAAACTTCTGGATGAGTAAACTGGAGAAAGGCGAGACAGGTCTGCCAGGAATCACCATTCTGGTGCTTCGTAGGCAATACCAGCAGCTGCTTTCAATGTGCTTGGTGCTCTGGGATGCAGAGTTCAGTTGTGCTCATTGCAACTCAGGGCATCTCAAAGGTGATCAGCTGTAGATGGGGTTGTCTGAGGATGATCAGGGTAGAAATGGCTTTGTAGGACTGTACCATCAGTGCAGTGCCATCCCCACTGAAACACAGATTTTATCTTCAGTAGCTTTGGCTTTTTTTTTTTTGTATTAAATTTTTGTTTAAAAAAAATTGCAGACTTAAGTCATTGTGTCTAAGTTGTCCGGGAAGTCTGCTGCTTTACCCACTCCTGAATCAGACGATGAGCAATGGCCTGCTTGGGAGGGAACCAGGGTAAAATACTACCATCTTCTTGTTTTGAAGTTTTGGGTCCTCTCTTGAGAGCCTCCACGACTTCTTCCAGGTCAAACCAACGGGCTGCCTCCAGTTCCAGACTGTTCATACTGATCTGGAAGGAATGTGGAAGGCAGCAGTTGCTTAAAGCGGATTTAAATGTAGCCAGCAGTACTTTGCTTTTTCTTGCACCCACAAAGATCCCAGGCTGCAATGCCCAGAGTACTTAATCCACTCCTGAATGAAGTGTTGATGCCAAGAGGCATCAAGTGTTGATGCCTACTGATCCCCAGTGTTTTGTGGTCTTGGTTTCCTTTGGAAAGCCCTAAATCAGGCAGCCCTATTCATGGAGCTACCTGTATCATCTAGCGTTGGCCAGTGGCTGAATACAGTCATTAACACAGCAGAAACTGCGTGTCCTGCTGGGAGTGTGATATAAATAGCAAATAGGGAAGTCTCATCTGCAAACTTCAGAGATGCTACTGATCCCCAGTGTTTTGTGGTCTTGGTTTCCTTTGGAAAGCCCTAAATCAGGCAGCCCTATTCATGGAGCTACCTGTATCATCTAGCGTTGGCCAGTGGCTGAATACAGTCATTAACACAGCAGAAACTGCGTGTCCTGCTGGGAGTGTGATATAAATAGCAAATAGGGAAGTCTCATCTGCAAACTTCAGAGAAAAACCACAGGTGTGCTGGGCTCTGGGCTGGGATTCATACAGCAACCTGGGCAAAATCTGGCACATTGCAATAGAAAACGTTTTTAAACTTGTTCTTTACTTACAGAAAACTGACTGAAAAGTGCACGGAGAGACAATTTGATGCTTTCCACTCTAAAGCCTGTGGGCTGGAAGAGACCCATACTACATAAAGCGAATAGCGAAGCAAGGGGCTGCTCACCTGAGCGTGCTCTGCCCTCACCAGCACATGACCTGCTACCATTAAGCAGCTGCTGGGAAAGGGCCAGTGCTGGGATGCCGAGTACTGGAATGACTGTGCCTCCAGGCCCACCTCTTCTGCCACCTCCCGGCGGGCCGTGTCCTCCACGGTTTCACCTGGAAGCAACCAAAGGTGGGCTGGGGCAGCCGGGCGCTAGAGCTGCTGCGAATTCTGTTTGAATGGTAACCCGGCCCTGTCTAGGTCTAACACCTTTCCCCCTCCTAGCCCCGACGTGCCCATCCTCTGAACAGGCCTGCAGTCGGCTCTCCACAGTTCTGCCCCAAAGCCTCCGTGTGCAGGGCCACAGCAGGCGCAGTTTGTCTCACCTACGTCACAGAATCCCGACAGAGCGCTGAACATGCCCGGAGGAAACGACGGCTGCCGCACGAGGAGGCACCGGCTCCCGTCGGAGACCAGCGTGATAACCACCGACGACATCTGGCAAAGGCAGCAAACAGCAAAGCAAGGAGCTCAGACCAAACGCGTGTGGGCTGTCGCTCTTCCTAGCCAGTTGGAGGTAGCTGAATGAACACTAAAGAAAAACTGCCCAGCTGCACAGAAAGCCGCACAGAAAGCACTCCCATGCCTCCCACACAGAGCCCTTGTGCTGCTCACCTTGCCATTCGGGTGCTCACCTGGGGATAGTAAATGATTCCACTGGCATGGCAGACCCGCTTGCTGCCAGCTACGTTTTTGTGAGTGGGCTGTCCCGATTTGCTGCAATACTGGTGGGAATCGTGCCAGCGGAGAAGGGCCTGGGCCTGGGAATAGCAAAAGAGAAATGTGAATAGTTTTACACCAGGGGCAAGCAAATGATTCAAGGCAGCCACCCTGAGTGATACTTTGCTGTGTTTTCCCCAGCGTGCAGTCATGTGGATACACTCATGTGTAGAAGCCTCCGGAATGTATATGAAATATAGGTATTGCTTTGAGAAAGCCTTGATTTTGCAGGCAGCATCCATGTTTCAGCAAGGCAAGTGGAGGTCAGGGAAGAGATGTCCCATAGTGGAATACAGTGGGGCTAGTAATAGGAACTGGATTAATCTAAGTAGTCTCCAAACCCAGCTGGCTTCTTGAAGTATAGTCCTCACATCACAGGCGTTACACAGCAGGAAGAAAACACGAGATATTTTTACTTATGGGTAAGGATAACTGGTTTTCACACACAAGCGTTTTCGTAGGGCTTCCAAACATAGGACATTTGCAGAGTAACCACTTCTGTGAGAGCAGTTTTAAAAGAGCAGCTCTGAGAGATGATGTGCAGGGTCCTCCTTGAGATTCAGTTTACCAGGAAGATTATAGAAAATTGGTACCTGATAGTTATTAACCTGGGAAGAGATTGAGATTGCTGTCACTACCCCAACTGGTAGAATTAATTCACACTGGCCGTATAGCTGGTTAATGCTAAAGGGCTAATTACTGCAGACATTTGTAAACCACTTCTCTCTTTCCATTGCACCTTCCTTTCGGGACACAAAATTTGAGAAAGCTGCTTTAGTTTATAGTGTGTTTTGTACCTAGGTCACTTAAAAGGTGCAGTAGGTACTTCCATAGCACATGCTAAATCATAAAATTAATAAAGGAGATAAGGAAAAGGGTTGATGTGAGAAATCACAACTTCCTAAAGTAAAAAATCCTGTGCCATACCGAGGCCAGCAACGGAGAATCCTTCTCATCCACTACAAAGAGAGCTTTTCGTAAGTCAGTGAATGATCCCTCGAGTTCAGACTCGATGGCCGATTTCTCCAAGGCTCCTGCAACAAAAAGAAAGTCTCTAGTGTCAAAAATTGCAGTTACTCCCCACTCCCTGTTCTGGTGTACCATTTCTGGAAGTTCTTAGGGAAATAGTATTACAGCAGTGATTACCCATTCCAAAGTATTAAGTGATCTACAAACAGCCCACCTTTACTAAAATACTCAGAGGAAGAACAGTGCAGGTGGGGGCTCTGACAGCCCATGCTTGCCAGCACCAAACAGAGGGTTTTTAGCTGTAAACATCACCCAGTAAGGACTAAACATGCTGCCTCGGCAGGATCTCCGTTTCAGGGAACAAAACGTGATGCTGACACGGATGGAAGAGGAGTCATCCCAACCTAAATCCAAGGCAAAGTACGGTATGTGCTCATCTGAACAGCCGATCAGCACCGACTTCTCTATGCATTGCTCAGTCTCTTTGAATTTCTCCAGGATCCTCTTCATCTCTAAACAACAGGAGAAAAGGAAAGAGAAAGCTGTGATGAAATGAATGGATACGACCATTGTGTTCTACATCTTTAAGGTGCTCATGGTTTTATTTGACTCAAGGCAAGGTGCAGGTATGAGCGAGAGACCAGGCAAGAGCTCCCATGCTAATAAGAGACCTAAAGTCTGGCTTTTTTCCTAACTTTTAGATCTTTCAGCCATCACATCAAGCTGAAGATGCAAGTGTTTTAATGCCTATGGAGCAACTGTCTCCTGTTTCTCCTCTACGCCAGCTGATATCTTTCTCCAAAGAAAACTTCTGGATATATCAGATCACCTTTGTCAAGGTTTTCCTGCTAGCCCTTTCCCTTCAAAAACATATGGTCCTAAATGTTTAAAAGTGTTCATCTTAAAACAGATCACGCATATGTTGATACCCTACATGCGTGCAGAGCACAAGCTTCTCATCCACATGCTGAGGCTTTGAATAGTCTTTTGTTGGTAAGAAGTAGCATGTTGCAAATAAGGAGATGTTTCTACTCAGTTTGTTAGATTTGTGAGCCCCATAAAAGGGACTGCTAATTGCAAGTGAGTCTGTGTCACACAAGCTGCCTGGTTCAGGAAAACTTTCTTGCTGGACACTTGCTTACCTGTTGCACTTAGCTGTGGCACCAAATATTTCCTCCCGACTTTCTGCAGGAAGGGAGAGAGATTGTGAAAGAGGTAGAAAGTTCCTGAGGTCTGGGCTTGTCTACATAAGCTATCGTTTTCTCTTAGCTCATTTAAGTATCTGCAGTAAAAAAAGAATTGGGAAAATGAACGCAAGGCAGGTCAAGATTGCAAGTGCCACACTTGTTTGGACACATTAATTTGGGGGCTAAGCAGTGGGGTCTCTTCACAGTAGTCAGGAATTAGATGAGAACCTACCTCATTTTTCTAACGTAAGTAGAGTGCAGCCTGCAGAGGAGAGAGGAAGCTCTTCTATGCACTGCCTGATAAATCACAGCCATAATCGACACCTAAGGGAAGCCTAAAAAGAGAAGCACAAACTGTGGTGTAGTAAAAATGAGAGTCGTTTAAAAGGTGCAATATCCCAGTGCTACCAGAAGCATCCCTGGAAGACATTTATGAGATATCTCTCTTTGTTTCCTTCTGTGAGCGTGCCCAGAGGGTCCTACAGAAATTGTTGAAAGAGGAGGTTAAAACAGAGCTGTGCCAAACTCCTGTAGAAGCAGAAGAGCAGCAGAAGTAGCTGCTCTCTTGTTTGTAGCCTGCGTCCTTGCAACAGCCTCAATCCAGTTAACATCCCGTTGCAGTAAACAGCAGATCTGGGGGAAGGGCAGCACTGCCAGAAAAGGAGGAAAGACCAAATATCAGCTGCAGAAGAGAGTGCCCCGCGTTGGATAAAAGACGGCAGCTGCAGCTGGAGCAGATCATCCCCGGCTGTGAACAGGTCCTGTGCCAAAGGAGGCTGCCACATTTCAGCTCGGGCAAGTGCAAAATGCCATTTGAACTGGGGGTTTGACTTGGGATGTCAGAAAATAACCAGAAACGCTGGTGCTTTCCAGAAACAAAACCGAACTTTGATTTATAATCCTTGTCAGTTAGTTCAAATGTGCCACTTTTTGAGCATAGATTTTTGAATCCCTTAGGAAGGAAGGAAGTTACGTTTGTGTCCTTTTATAGACACGTATGCAGGGCTAAAGAAGAGCTTGACCTTAAAGAAGGTCAGTGATGGAGCCTCCTTCCCGCTGGGTCAGCCGAGGGTGGTCCTGCCCAGGAGCCCGGAGCAGGGCAGATCCCTAGGGAAAGCCGGGAGCCAAGCGGGAACTGGGCACTCTGCCCACCGGATCCGGCAGGCGCGACTGTCACGGAGGCCGTGACTGAGACGATTCTGTGGCGTGCAGATGACGTGGCTGCCGTCCCTCCACCCCTGCGGAAAGCTCCGGCCTGGCAGCCGGCAGGAGTCGAGGAGGAGCTTGCAGAGGCTCTGCACTTTGCTCCAGAATGGGCAGCCGCACGGGATACGGCCAAGGCAGGAAGCAAAGGAATAAATTCACCTGGAATAGTGAAATACAACTTACATCCAACCCTTTCCCTCCTAAGAACCGCAGTGCCAGATTTTGCAATGAAGTACTGGAAACTCTGAGACCCAGACACTGAAAACTCAGTCTCAGGCCAGCCCAAACTCTTCTGCCTTCCCTGCAAATCCTTTCTACGCCCTACAGCCCGCAGGAGGTGGATCCAAGGCTGTCTCCCACTTACTGTGCTCTGTGCGGAAGGGGTGCTGTCTCCAGGAGCATTAAGAAAGCCACAAAAGTCCCTCGTCGACCTTAGCTGGAAGCACTGCTACGGCACGAAAAAGCAAGCGGCTGCCCCAGGTTTTGAGTGGCGTTTCCCCCGCGCTTCCCAAGAGAGCGCTGGGAAATGTAGTTCCGTGGGATCGGCTCCAGAAAACCAGCTCGAGTTAGAAGTCTGCTGCCTGTCCGCCTGCTGCTGGCGTGACCTTGGGGTTTGCTTAGCGTTTTGCCAAGCACAGTGATTATGAGAACAAGTTATTGTGAGAACAACACTGCTGCAGTGGTCTGACCCCTTGTTCTAGGACACAGGAGTTTGTTGCTGTTTGATTCTATTTTCTTCCTCTTTTTCTTCCCAGCAAGTTTCTCTCTCCTTTTTTTTTTTTTTTTTTTTTTTATTTAAAACACAAGAGCGTTGTTTAAAGAACAAGCTCATACTGCTCTTCATGCAGGAAAGCGGGCCAAGAGCCGTGAGCATCTGTTGGATGGAGCTGCTTGGTGTTCAAGCACCCAAGCCCACGGTTGAATTTGCAAGCAAGCAGCCCTGCCTGGAAAGTGCCCTTTGCCAAGAGAGATGTCCTAATAATGACAAATATTTTTCGCACTTTTATAACTGAAGAAGTACTCAGGAGATTATTCCGAGCTGCAACCTATGTGCCTCTTATTTATCACAAGGAGAATTTTACCAACATGTAAGTGTTTTCAGGGCCACATTTTGCTTTTTGGTCAAGAATTAACACAGTCTAAGAAAGAACTGATGCCACATAATTTCAGAGCATAGATATCAAAAATAATATATGGGATATGCAGGGAAATAGCACTTGTTACCACTGTTACTTACGAGCTTAAGTCTAATGATGCCTGACTGCTATTTGTGTGCTTCCTGCAACGGAATAAGCCCCATTAGCCCACTGGGATAACTGGATTAATGGACAAAACACATCTTTTCTTAATAAGATAAAACATTGAAGCATAATACCTAAGGGAAGTATGCAGCCCGTTGTTAAAACAAACTAACTGTTGACCCTAGCTGCCCTCAGAAACGGATCTTGCAACAAGAGCTGTTTTCAGAGGGAAGCAGCCAGGGAAAGATACCCAAAGTATCAAGTATCTTGGACCTTAAATCTTGGGACACCATCTCAACTTCCAACTTTTCATCTCACTTTTCAACTCTTCCGGAGTAAGAGGAAGGGCACATGTTGATGGGGTCTTGGTTTTGACTTGGTCTTACTTAAGGGACAGGTGTGTGTGTGTGTTCTCTTACTTGAGAATGATGTTATTGATGAGAGAAGTACTTGGAAACTACATTGATTAGCTTAAATGAGTTATAACTGATTGCCTCAGATAATTAGTGTTTGGCTTGTAAATGTTATGGTTAGAACTGACTTTTAAATTGAATTTATTAATATTAGCAGTTGGTAAAAGACTTTCAAGCCAAAGAAGTGGTTGAAAAATATGACTCTTAAGCTACTAATGATTACATTGGTTGTCTTTGCTTTTTTCTCTTGCTGCTCTGTTTTGTGCCTCCCCAGCTGTCCCAGGTAAGCAGGAATTGCTAACAGCTGACCTTTGCAAAATAACTGTTAATTACCTGCTCTAAATACATATGGCTATCAATCTCACACTGAAAACATGGTCAAGCCACAGGAAACTTCTTGGTAGAATGAAAAAAAAAATCTTTTTTTAGTGAGAGGCCAAAGAGAGACAAACCGCTTTACAGGGCAGGCTAATGAGTAGTCTTTCCCTCTAGCATTAAACTTTCGATGCAAACTAACCAAATCTGGCTTTGCTCTAAAGCTAGACCGCAGCCTGTGCTACGTGTGTAGAGGGCTTCTATAGTTTCCTCACTCAGGGTGGGGACCTTGAAAGAGAGAAACTGCCTAGTTTGATATTGCTGATTATAATCTATGCTTCTAATGCACAGGGGTAGAGAAGATGTTCTTACATCTGTGTCCAAATCTAAGGTAAGCAGTGTTTTAGAAAGATTTGTTCATTTCAGCTGCCTGGGATAACATATGTATTTTTGTCTTTTGCCCTGTTCAGTGACAACAACAGAGATGACAGAGATGTGCAGCGTTGTTCCTCCGATGAACAAGATGCTTCTGCCTGGATAGGGGATAGGAAGGGGCTGTTTGGAGTCTTTTCTGGGATAGAAGTGCTCGAGTAACAGTTTTTCCCCCCTCAGGCCTGCTCCAAGCTGCTTCCCACCAGCCGCCAGCAGCAGGTGGTAACGCCCAGCACCAATAGTGAGACTTGGAACTGGGCTTTACCATGGCTGGAGCGCCAGTGGCTGCTGGAATTGGGCAAGCTGGGACAAAGCAAGTAAGTTCTCTTTATCTTCATAGCAAAAAAGCACTATCAGGGGCAGAAATAAGCTTGGAGAGCAAGGAGATTCCGTGTCCCTGGGGAAATGCCCTTGATTTGGGTGCTTGGGATATGCCAAACACCTGGGTTCTTTTTGACACAAAAATTATTTGTATTTAGCCCCATGCTGGCAAAAACAAGCTAACCTGCTATTAACTGTGCTAATGAAGTGGCTTTTTTTGAATTTTTTTTTGAAGTCCTAAAACTGTGCAAGTTTGATGAAGAAGCACATGGAAAGAAGTGTATCTCGCTAGGAAAGATCCGGCTGTCTACAGTGTGTGAGGTTTCCCCAAATCTCCCGAAGCTGCTGCTAAATCTCGGACTAGATATTACGGACTCTTTGGATAACGGGGCTTTAACTAGATGCCTCAGCTGGAGGCTTGTGCATCATTCCAGCGCTTCCTGCCAGTTGTAGGAGCTGTATTTCTGTTGGAAGATGACCAAGAGGAAAGGAAGGCTTATTTTTGATGGATAGTTCCACTGAAAACTGGCCTTCCTCCTGCCAGCAGTGCTCGGGGGGCCCACGATGTGCTCGGCTGCGTGGGTGCAGATGCGGATAAGAAACAACTTAAACTCACTTACAAGTCGGGGCCGCGGATGCGGGACCCTCCTGCCTGCGACTGAAATAATAATAATAATAAAGGTGGGGGTAGGAAAAAAGAAGAAAAGGGGCGGTAAAAAGGAGGTAAAAAATAAAATAAAAGGTGAAAAGGAGCGCGGCGCCCACGTGGAGCGGCGCGTGCGCAGTGCGGCGGGCGCCGCTGTGACCGAGCTCACGTAGCGCGGCGGCGCCCCGCGCCCCCCTCCCCT
>NW_010581633.1:158111-180550 GCF_000705375.1 Tinamus guttatus
GGCGGGGCCGGTTCCCCGGCGGCGGCCGTTACGCAACGGGAGCGGCTGCCGCCTCCTTTTCGAGGTGCGGGGCTTTAATGTTCTCCCGGGATCCCCGCTGCTCTCCCCCTTGAGTTCCCTCCTGGGCGCGTAGAAAGCCCATTTTTCCCCGTTTCACCGCCAAGCGGTCTGCAAGGTCTCCCCTTGGGCAGGTATCTGAGTAGGAGAGGTCCTGTTGGCTAGAGGGGAGAGCTCAGCACGGAGGCTTGAGGGTGCCCCTCAGCGAGGAGACAGCAAGAATGTCAGCTGTGCTCAGAGCAGTTTTTTTTCTTTCCAGCTTACCTGAAAAGCTTGCGTGCCCCTCGAAGAAACACTGTTCAGACTTGTGGAAAGAAGGGCTTATTGACGTGTAAAGATTACCCAGCATTCAGCTTGATTTCTTTCTTTTTTCTTTTTTTTTTTTTTTTTCCTCCCCCCTCTGACGACTGCAACAAGAGAAGTTGCAGAGGCTCTTGAGCGCTTACGTTGAGCGCAGGGTTTTGGTAACTGTGAGAGAAGCTCTCGGTTATAACAAGCAGATGAACGTTGAAGGCAGTTTCTTACAAGCCCCACTTAAGAATGCAGGCAGTGAGGGTAGAAAGTGAAGGTAACCACTTCCCACTTTGTCCAGGAAGCAGAGGCCTGCTGTCTGGGATAAAGCATGTCTGCTGTGCTATTGTGCACCCATTACCACTTTTGGATCACTGTTGGATGCATTTAAATGTCCTAACCATGTGAAAATCCTTTGGTTGTGCTGCTTAATTCCATGCTGACAAAACCGATGCTGGTTTCCACCAGTAGTTAATTCTGTCCTTTAAGCTGTAGTTGGTGGGCACATCTGTTCTCGATGTGATTCCTTTAGCTCTTGAAGAGAAGCAGCCTTTGAAGAACCACATCCAGTGGCAGTTTTGTTCTGAGCAGTTCCTGACCTGCGCTCCTCACGTTTGCTAGCACGTTTACTTGTGGCATTGCAGTGCATCCCTGTTGGAATTGTGAGGGGGGAGGTATCGCGGCAATAGCTGTTTGATGTGGGTTCCTTTCCTTTGCTGATTCAGAGTGGAGCCCCACAAATGACGGGCCCTTTACTGGCACAGCTAAGGCAGGAGCTGCTGCAGAAACTTGTCGTGAACTGTAGAGTGAATATATGCACTGAGACCAATACATAGGGCTAATGTGGAGATAAGATCCCTGGTCTATTGTTTTGAATTGCTGCATAATGAATGTTTTTAAATTATAGCTTTAAAACTGTTTTGAACTATACATATAAATTAGAATATAGCCACTGTGCAGCTTGATAAGCAGAAATGACATAAAATGACTAACCTTGTGGAAGGAAGGAAGAAGTTCACGGGACCTACCTGTATGTTGAGATTGATATAGATGGAGAAACACCTTTTTGCTGGCTTGTTTTTCAAAGCACAGCAACACAGTGTACTTGTTGGAAAAACTTACTTCCTAAATGGAGTGCATTTAACTGAAGAAAGACTCTAAATAAAGCCTGTGCTGAAACAATACCTTTATTGTTCCTTGTGCTGTGCATTTCCAGGCTGTGTTATTCTGTAGACTTCAGAGCGAGTTGCTGTTCCTCTCAACAGATGAATAAGCTTTCTGCTGTTGCTGAAGTCCCCAAAGGACACCTACCTGTCACTGTTGTTCTACTGCTGATGAGTGGAATTTTCTTAGTTTCTTTATAATCTCTCTTAATGTCTGAAAACCTTCTGTATAGCTCTGTAGATAACTCTGCTAATCTTTGAGCAGAGGATAAATAGAAGGGTAGCCTTCTGCTTGTTGTGTCTAATAAGATAACTGCTGTGCTGAGTGCCAGTGTTCTTTGCCTTGGCTTAGAAAGTTAAAACTAGCGGGTTGTGGAAGGACTGTGTCCATTCAGTCTGAAACTTGGAAGAAGCAAGAAAACACTTGCTTTATTTTTTTAGGTACGAAGCTGGGAACAGACATTCCAGTTTTATAGTCACTCTTGAATGTTGCCTTCAGTTCAGGGTGGTAATAAATGAAACTTAAAATAACCTTTATTAGTTGATTTGTCTCTGAAATTGGTTCTTATCTCTTGTTTCTGTCCCGCAGAAAAAGAATATTTGAAGAGATAATTAAAATATCGGAAATTTAGTATATTGGCTGTTCTCTATCCCTTTCAAACAAAAGCAGGGAACAGTAAGTCCTTTATTGTTACTAGTGACTAGTGTGTAAAAAAAAAAAAAAAAAAAAAAAAAGTCACTAAAGGTAATGAAACTTCTTGAAATAGTACTTATTCTGACACTTAAACTCTGACATTAAAAAAATGCCTAAAACATCCTATGTTCTTGTTTTAGTAGCAGTCCAAGAAAAAATTGCTTTCTTCTCTCACTGCTCAGGTCCTAATTTAAAGTCAGCCTTTAAACACAGGGAGTTAGAGAACTTGGGTAACTGAATTCCAGTGTTTCTGCACTGCGGCTATTAAGCGGTGGTGGCAGTTACCTACTCTCAGTGCCTATGAACTTTCCCAGATCTCTAGAGTATTTCATTTTGAGTGATATTTCCAAGTGAGTGCTGCCACATGATAATAACCTGAAATCTGTTATGAAATCTGTTTGCTAGAGAGATGCTCACTGCAGTAAATCTGTCACTGTTTGTAGTGTTATCCTCTTCCCTTCTCTTCCCGCCCCTTCCCTGGCATAACTCTGTGTAACTTAATGTTATTAAAAAAAGGGGAGGGGGGGGGTGGGGGGAGTGTGGTGAAGTAGGATTGGCTAGTATTTAAATCAAAAATTCAAGCATCCTAGAGAAGTGGTTACCAATGCTGCAGCCACCTTAATTTAGAGTTGGTCGCTTATTTCTGACCTAAATAAAAATGATGTTTTGGAATTAAACTATTTCAGAATAATTCCGTATGCCAGTACACTTTGTATTTTCCATCTGTAGCTTCTTACTTTGAGTCCTTGTAAACACCTGGGAACTTGGAAGTGGTAGTTTTGGGGGCCATGTATAAAGCATCTGCAGAAAAACACTTTATTTTTCAATCACTGCTTGGCTTCACTTTGGTGGTTTTGTGGTTACATTGTGAGGTTTGTCTTGATTTTTGCCTTTCTGCTTGCATGGTTGCTACGCGCACATCCATTCTGATGCATCTCTTGCAGTCCTTATTCCCCTTGCAGAGCAAACATGAAGTCTATACAAGAACTTAAGGAAAAGACTTGAATTTCAATATATGAGATGATATTTTTTTGTTCCCTCTATGCTGCTAGAGGAATCCTATGGCATGTTTGGCAGTACAGTTCTTCTAATTACTGCTTTGTGTTATTTGCGCATATATATATATAATTTCATATTTGCTTGTTCTTTGCTATTTTTTTTTGCTTGGCCCTGTTTCAGTGTTTCAAAGTTTAGCAAACATATTTGGTGTAGACAGTCAGGAAATTTCTGGTTTAAAGCTGTCAGCCTGACTCCCACTGAAATCGAGACTAAAATCATTTCTTCCCTGTGTGGGTAGTGGATTTCTTCCTCTTCATGCTGCTCAGGAACAGTTGAGGAGGAGAGTCAGACTGACAGGAAGAATGTAGAGAGGATTTTCATCTCGATCTCCTTTGTGTCACTGATGGGGAAAAAACAAGCCTACTCATTTGGCAGCCTGTGTGTCTAAGAGACTTCAGCATCTGCGTTAACTGGGCTTTGTTTTTTGTTGATTTAGGAACCCAGAGCTGGTCCTTTTGCAGCAGGTTTAAAAACCAGTCTACTTAGCAACTGTTGTTAGGGCAGTGCAAGCCTGGCCGGCTGCTGTCTCGGCCTCTCGTTCCAATTCTCTGAATTCCACAGGGCTGGGAGGGAAGCAGTCGGAGGGTTACTGAAAGTTGCTGGAGCATTCTGCATCCTTGCAAGTGACAGAAAAGCTGGAGAGTCCGAAACGAAAGAGAAACTGAAGTGGTCTAACCTCCCGCTTAAAGCTGGAGGAGCTTGGGAGCTAGGTCAGCTTGCAGAGGGGCTTTTTTATATATATATTTTCTTTTTTTAAGGTTTCATTTCAACTAACACTAAAGGAACTTTTATGACAGTCTCCTTGTTTTTGTTAAGTGCTGTGTACAGCTCAATGAATTCCAAGTACTGATAACATTAGCAAATATTTATTGTGTAATAGAGCCACACGTTGCGGTTGATTCTTGTGTGTGTTTGCTTGGCTGCTGGATGAGCAGGGGGTACTGGGCTTTCTGGAAAGCACAACAGGAAACTGAGTGGTTGTTTTACTAGGAGGTCAGGTACACATCCATGTCCCTGCCCGTGTGGATACAGCTTTAAGTAGAAACTGAAAGCAAACTGCTCTAGGGGAGAGGGAATTTCCTTCGCCAAAAAGCCACAGTGGCCAACAGTGCTGGTGCAGAGCATTTGTGACACTGAGGTCTCCGCCAGCGTTTTCCCTCTCCTTGTTTTTACTGTTCAGTGTGTCAGGATGTTTCAGCCGTTGGGGTTTGGTCACCTGGCTGTCGCTTGGTTTATAAGGCCTTGTGGCTGTGGGCTTCCTTTTTTCTGGTGGTGCTAGTGAAAGTGTACTTGTCCTGCCCGAGAGGCAGCCCATGGAATCAGTATATCCAGGTCTGTATTTTTTCTGCTGTTAGTGTTAGAGGTGAAAAGAAAGGGCATGGATTGCTTGGTGTCTCCTAATGTGCCATAAGAGAAGATGAGACTGCAATTCCCAGAGAACATTTAAAGCATGGGTTAATGAGGGCATCGTAGGCTGTTGCAAAGGTTCAGGATCTTGAATGGCCATGAACGTGGCAGCTGTGGCCTCTGCGTGAGGCCTGACTTGGAATGCCCTCTGTACCAAGGTGCACCCTCAGACGCACACCCCGCCCGAAGAGCAGGAGCAGGTAGCTTATTCCGCGGGCTGTATTCACACCTGTCGCACAACACATCTTATTCACTCACCGGAAATTACTGCTTTTTCAGTGAGTGGGTGAGCTTGGTGTTTTGTATTGTAACTTGTTGTTATGGTTTCTTTGGCATTTGGCTTTAGGAGTATTTTTCTTTTTTCTTTTTGGCACTTTGTGATACAGCTCTGCCTGCAGTGTTTTTTAGATGTCAAAAAAGTGAAGAATGTTTGTGATGACCCTGTCCCCAAGCTGCTATTTGCTCTCCTGTTACACAAGGCAAGAATATTCCTTGGGAATGTCTTTGCAGGATGGAGTCAGTCCTCTGTGAGAGTGTCAGTGCTCAAGCTCAGCAAGCGTATAAATATTTAAAAAGATGGATTGCTGCTTGTTAAACCTCTGGTACTAAAATTCAGCTGCCTTGAGAACTAGTGGCAGTCCTGAGACAACAAACTATCTCTTCCAGTGGTAGATTCAAATCTCTGAATAGAGAAGTTTTACCTACTTTGTTTCTTTCACAGATTTGTGGTGTGGTGACAACTGTTGAACCATGGCATTCCCCAAGATCTGGTATATTGCAGCCCTTGGATTTCTGCTGCCTTTTTCTTATGCCCATACGGACTTCTTCACTTCCATTGGTGAGACACTTTGGTGGATATTGCACATAGCTGAAATAGTTTCTTTACAACCTTCAGAAGTCATTCAGCAAGAAATAAGCTAGGGGAGCACTGGGTAGTAGTCAGCACAGAACGAAATCCATCTATTAGTTCTTATGACCTGTTTGACTTTTTACTTCAGGGAGAAATATCTTTTTGCTTAAGTCAGTTCAGTTAGTCGAGTGACAAAGGCAAGGGCTTGTATGTGTTATGTGCTCGTGTAGGTATTGAATTTTAGACAAAATTTCAGTCAGGACTATTGCATATGTATATAGGAAAGAGAAACAGCTATTCAGGTGGTACCGGTGTGTCAGCGTACCCCTTGCTGTGTTTTAATACCATAATGCCACATAATGCAACTGAAGACGTGAAGTTTTGTCACTTCAAAACCAACCTGCTCAGCTGCCTGCTCACAGGGAATGAAGGAATTATGAACTGAGAGACTGCTACAGGACCCGCTGAAGTCATGTAAATAATCTTAAAAATTTATAAATGGACTAATGTTGTATATCAAACGTGAAGCCTTCGTATATTTTTGTGGCTTTGTCATTATTTGCTCTACATTATGTATGCTCGGATGGAAGATTATTCAGTTGCAACCTACTTCCTTTTCCAAATGAATCCTAAATTAGTTCTAATAATAAATTTTGATAGTCTGCAAATTTCCATGGCAACCGGCTTTGTCCAACATCAGGTTTTCTTTTAAAAAGAAAGGGAAAAAGAAAAGAAAGAAGAGTAGGAAGTCTTATTCAAATGCTCCTTCGGGCATCTTAGAATGCAGAAGCACTGTGGGAGGAAAAAGAGTAGAAAGGAGGTTTTTGATTTTATTTTTTTATTTCTTCTCATCTAACCAACATGTTGACTTTTTTTCTAGGTCATATGACAGACTTAATTAATACAGAAAAAGATCTGGTAATATCACTGAAAGATTATATCAAGGCAGAGGAGAGCAAGCTGGAGCAGATCAAAAAGTAAGCAGTTTGTTTAATAATGCTAATAGTTAATTTCTTGAGCCCACCGTTAATGTAAAACTATTTACAAGGCTGACTAAATTTGAGGAATTTCGCCTCCAGGGCAAAGATTAACTAGCAGTTTTTGCTCTCTCTTCTTTTTTTTTGTCCTGAATTGTGATTTATTTTGTGCAGCTTTCTAATTATGAGCCAGTGATTTATTTTGTGCAGCTTTCTAATGGTGAAATCTCATTAGCTTGCTGTTCTGTATGATGACCACAATATGAGGATTCCTGGCTTGTAATTCCTCAAAAGACAAAACCATATAAATACAACTTATTTACTGCTTTCGAGAATAACTGAGAGCCCTGACCATTGCAGCTACTATGTTGCTCAGCTCTATAGTTCTGAGAGCCCAAACCCAAAATCTCCGAATTTATGAGAACTAGAAATAAGATTTTTGTTTCACTGAACTGAATGCATTCCTGGCTTTCAAAAGCGTGTATAAATATGTCATAAGGATGTCTAAAACGTTTGATAGATTAGAATTTCTTTTAACTTCTGTGGCTTACATTCTGGCATTTAAATTTGCAAGCCATGTAAGAAGAAAAATTATTTTGTCAAGCTGTTTATTTTTATCGTCTTATGTGAAATGCATGAGTTGGAATTGCTTGCAGGTTTGCAAAGTTTGGGGTTTCTTCTTTATAGCAACAAATTAAGGTGAGAGTGTGCAGATTGGACAACATATAAATAAAATTTATCCTATCAGTTTTATTGCTGTGAATTCATTATATTACAACTGTCAACTGTCAGGACAAAAAAAGTTACGATAACTGTCACAGAGATGGAAGAAACCGAGGAAGATGATCTCAGGCTCTTTTGCGACCTTTTTAGCTGAAAGATACTGGTTGTTTCTGTTGACTTAAACTCAGTGAAAGTTGAAGATTTGCTGAGATATGAGGAAGGTGCCTTCAGAATCAACTCAAAACTAATCTAGGTCTTGTGGTTGTGGGTTACAGCAGCAGTAACTTAAGGTACTCACTGGGTTTGATAGTCATACCCTGGGAAATTGTGCAGTTGATTTATTGAAAATTAGTTGAATTAGATTCCTTGAAATTAGTTTCTTCATTATCCAGCAGGTTAGAAGCTGGAATTGTTCCATGGGGACACTCTTTGCTTCAGATGTTGTTGACTGGAGGTGACACTATCCATCCATTTGTTGCTGACAAGAACCATGGGCTAGGGCTGTCAGAGGGAAGGGAAGTAGTTAAAAATTGCAGGGGATGATTGAATACAAACAGTAGTGCATTTTACAGTTGGAAAACTAAACACCTACCTGCTTTGGGTCAAGTATGCAAACTTAATTGGGCATACCAAGCTTTGGAGCAAGCTGATTGCCAGCCCCCATATAGAGTCCCCTGCAGGCTACAGATTCTATCTTGGCTTTACGTTGATATTGCTGTCTAGTGTTGTCTCTGGAGTGTGGCCGTTTAGAGTGTTGCTATGTCTCTGTTCTAGATCTACACCACCTTGACTAGGGCGGGTAGCTTGGCTGTCTTTCAAACGTAGCAAAGTGCTGCTGTTCTTGGCATGGCTGACTTACGACTCAAGTACATGGGCTGCTTCCACTAGCGCGACAGGCAGATGAACAGCAGTAGCTGTCGAAAATTTTGCTTATTTCACACAAACACAGAATGGCCGAGGTTGGAAGGGACCTCTAGGGATCATCTGGTCCAAGCCCCCTGCTCCAGCAGGAAGGATTGGAGCTGTTAAGGGCTCGTGTTGCTGGAGAGTTGGGGAGTTTGCCGAGTCAGAGCTGGAGCATCACAGGATTCACTGGGGCTTCTTACTGAGGAGCACAAGAGCTATGTTTGATTTTTAATACAGCTTTATAATACAGAAAGCCGTTCTGTGGTGGGAGATGAGGGGCTTAGAACAGATTTGAGAGTGTCTTAAAACAGTTCAGGTCATGTGTTTTGAATTACCTTTGTGTAAACTTTAGAAAAGTGCATTTAAAAATAGATAATCAAAAATGTGGGTAAAGCTTTGTGTTTGATTAGTCCTGTGTGAAAACTCATGGATCTGCTGGCATGCTGCATTTAATAGTTGTAGGAGGGAGTTCTTTCCGCAGTGTTCCAGCAAGAGCAGCGCTAATTTAAAAGACAGGTTGCAGCTGAGGATTGTTTCAAAAACAAAAGCAACCTTGTTGCTACTTCTGGAGCAGCTTTGCACATAAGATATTATAAAAGCCTGCACTTTTATATTGTGATTTTTACTAGCCAAGTGTTGAGTAGTTCTGTAGTGCAGTGGAAGACTTCCAAGTGAAACTATAATTAGTGCATCTTTTCACCACAGATGGGCAGAAAAATTAGATAAGCTGACAGATACGGCTACAAAAGACCCCGAAGGATTTTTGGGCCATCCTGTAAATGCATTCAAGTTGATGAAACGGCTTAACACGGAGTGGAGTGAGCTGGAGAACCTGGTTCTGAAGGACATGTCGGATGGTAAGTGTGCCTGCAGTAAAAGCAGCGGTTATATTGTAAGCGCACTTATTTTGACTTACGTTTTTCATGTGTCACAGGCTGAACTAGCCTTTTAGCTCTGTTTTTACGGTGCCTTCATTAAAGCACACTAACATCCTAGAAGATCTGCTACTTTGCTGTCCAAGTACTGTAATTTGAGCACAAAAAAAATATACAAAACTGTGACCTTCAGAGTGAGCCACCTTCATAGAGGCTTTAAATTTTGCAAGAGATCAGGAGTGCCTCATCTGTTCTTCACTGCCATATAATCTACTCTAATAGAGAGTTTTACCTCTAAATTTTTACCTCTAAACGAGTATCTCTCTTCATCCTGAAAAATAAAGTTATTTCTATGGAAGCATCGCTGTCAAACCTCTTTGAAACCCTTGATTTAAGTTAAAAGCAGAAAAGGGGTGGGGAAAAAAATACTTTTCAAGTGCAAGGCATCTGAAGCGTGGAGCGCTGTGGCTGCTGGTGTTATGGCTGCCTGGGCTTGTTAGGGTGCAGCAGTGTGAAACCTGAATGTTGGCAGAGTCTGAGGGTTTATGAAACTGATAGGAGTTAGTGCTAGCTGCACTTGCTGCCTTTTTCCCTCAGCAAGAGTGGAAGCTCTTTGCTATCAAAGAGGACGTGAAACAGCAGGTGACCGTGGAAGCAACTAGGAGTTTTGGACAATTTTTTGATCTATAGGAATCTGTGTCAGCAACTGATACCAGGTGCAGGTTTGTAGTAAGAAAATGAAACAAGCAGAGCTTTCAGGGGGAGAAAGAAAAGCAGGCAGGGATGGGCACTCTCTTAATAAGAATTCAGCATGTTCAGCTTCACAGTTGTTGCTGTGGGAGACTGAATGTTCTCATTGAAAAGGCTCTTCACCTTCTTACCGATGGATCTTAAGCCCTTCTGTTTTTTTTTTTTTTAAAGACCATTTTATGAAAATTGTCAGGAAAAGGGAAATATTGAGGGAAATGTAATTGTGGAAAATAAAGGATGCGCATGAGTGGAAGAAGATTGTTTATGGCAAGGTTTCCTGATTCAAAAGAAAACTGAAAGTGTTAAGAGGTCAGAGTGGTTAAAAAGGTCTATTAAATGTGGCAGAAATGACAGATTCAGCCAGGTTTTTGTTTTGTTTTTGTTTTTAGTGGATTTGCAGCTAAGTTCAGTGTATTACTCTTTGTTGCTTGGAGCTACATTTGTTTGGTTTTGATTATGCCGCTTAGTTTCCAAACTGGCGGATATTAGAAGCACTTGATAGACATCTTAGTGGTACCATCCTTAGAATGGTAAAGTTATAAAGCCTGTTGTACGTCTAAATCTCGGGACAAAAGAGTTTGTCAAGGAGAAAAGTTGCTTCTAGGAGAATGTCTGACAGACACCCGGACACTTTCACAGCAGTAACTTTTCCCCTTGGCAAACCCTTGTGCTGATTCCTCATGTCAGGACACTTGTTTTGCCTTCCTCCCAGTGACCTCCTGTTTGGCAGAGCTCTCTACCTCATCAGTCAGTGCAAACAGCTCCTCAGCTCCTTGCCTCCGGAGAAGCAGATGATCTCTTCTCTCATCAGTCTGGCAAAGAAAGGCTGAATATTGATACTGGACTGTTTTGAAATGCTAAAAGGAAGATTCTTAGACTTGGAGAGAATCTCAATAAATTGGGAGGAATCATGGACCTTTAGGTGCTTGTGGGATCTGCAATCAACTTAAATGGTGGTAGGGTTTCACAGGAGATGTTTATGTGCAGGCTAATGTGATTCCCAGAGAGAATATTGTACTGCTATGTGGAGCCTTCTTTTTATTCTCCAGTTTTCACCCTAACACCCGCGTCAAAAGCAAATGCAGGCAAACAGATGACTAGGTTTTCCTTTCGTTGTTCCTTTGCTGTCTTTTCTGAAAACAGGTGAAATGCCAGCAGTTCCACACGTGCCTCTGCCTGGATTTGGAGGTTTGTGAAAATGAGAGGCTTTTTTGAGAAATCTCTCTAATTTCAGATGTTTCTCAAGTTTGTGTGTAAATATGTTAATCACATGTCCACGTCGAAAAAATCTATTAGGTTCCTAGTGCTAGCAGGCCTCTCAAAAGCGCTTTGGGGGTAGATGGCTGCATTTGTTTTCATCTTCATATTGACCAGCCTTGGATCTTTGCACAGTTATTCCTTAGACTGTTTTGTTCTGTCGTAAATTATTTGCATGTTATTGAACAGAAAACCTTTTGGAAGAAGGTTGAAGTGGAACAGTTAGAGAAGTCATCAGCACAGAATCTGTAGTATTCCCTATGTAGTGGTGATGTTTTTGTTGTATGTAAATTTATTATTTAATTATTTATTTTTAGAGTAGGGAGTCATTTCTTAGGACAAAAATTTCCCAAATGTTTCCCGTTTTCCTCAGGCTTTATCTCCAACATGACTATCCAGCGGCAGTTTTTCCCAAATGATGAGGATCAGACTGGTGCTGCGAAAGCTCTCCTGCGGCTCCAGGACACATACAATTTGGATACAGACACCCTCTCCAGAGGCAATCTTCCAGGTAAGGGTCCATCTGCCTTGTTTCCTGAAGACACTTGTGAACTTGCTAAAAGTCCTGACCACAAAGTCTGTGAGGACTTTTCCTCTCGTGTAGTTGTGTGCTGTGAAGGAAACAGTAGGAAAGCGTTTGAGCTGGCTAATAATTTGAGAAGTGGCGTGGTGTGGGTAACCAAATACAGGCTGACGTGGGTGTAATTTTTAACCCTGGCATGGGTCAGGAGAGAGCCTGTTGCTTCAGACTGATGTGCTGCAGAGGAACCCAGGGAGACCTTGACATGTCGGCAGGTCTATTCTTGCCATTGTCCTCTTGCAAGGTCATTTCTTGGCTTGGCTGCTTGCTGGGCATTCTGTTGCTAGCACATGATCTTTCGTTTATCATTCATTGCTGCTGTCCTCGCAGGGGTAAGAGGGACCCTTTGGGTTGGGAATTGTTAAGTGGCTTAAGCTTCGTAGACTAAACTGGGAGGAAAAACAGTAGCACATGTTGCACGTACCAAACACTTGCGCCTAGGGGGCTTTACCTGAGAGAATCTTGAACAGATTGTGGGAAGGAGAGGACACGCTCCTTTTTTGTTGGAAACTACAACTTTTACTGCTGCATTGCTTATTGTTACTGCTTTGCTCTTTTTGACATCCTGTGTTACAGGTTATGTTGTTTCTTTATGTCACTTACCAGTGCTATTTGATTATTACTGTTTTAAGCACTCTTTTAAGATTTATTTTCATCTCCAGACACTAAGCTTCTCCTGCAGCTGTTACTGATCCCAGAGGATCCCTTTGTGCCCTTCTTTACCTTAACTTTACCAGATTATCTGATCTTTGCATTATCCTAAAGTCTGCTCGTATCTTCAGCTTTAAACGCTTGAAATAGGATACAGGGAAAATCACAGGTGTTTAATTAATGAGCAGAAACAAAGTTGTTCTGTGGGATACTCCTTTTTGTGGACTTGCTGCTATTTAATCTCTTAAGGTTTTCCTTTAATAGAAAATTACACCTGCTAAAAGACAGCTTTGGGAGCTGGTGTTAGAAATTGAGGATTTATTATGTAGTTAAGAATATAATGTTAGCGGTAAACCTGGCAGAATTGTGGGCAAGAAGAAAAATTGCTTCTGTGCTTGAGTTTCCCTTTTCATTATTTTGTAGATATTTTGGTTCCTTCTTACAAGATTTTAATTTTTTTTTTCCAGTGGGTCGTAATTTATAGTGGCAAAAATAGGAATCTATAATTTGCTTACTGGAGCTTTAATCTCAGAAGTCCTTTCACATGTTTCTAAAAATGATTTACTCCATAAGCTTCAGCAGCTGGGTTTTTACTGACTGCTGTTTTTTTTCTCCCCACTAAGTATTCTAGTAAGATGTTCTTCAGCAGCACTTTGAAAGCAAAATCTTTGGAAACTGATTTCTTTAGCTTCATATTGGGGTCACTTTTGTTCCTGCTCAAAGCATTTGTGATTTGGGGAAAGAGGGTGTTTGGTTTTTCGTTTGTTTATGATTAAGGAAGTAAATAAAGATCTTGAAACTGTTTGCTGGCATTTTGGCAATGAAAAACTATGTGTAACCACTTCTTTGTTCTGCCATGGGATTTACAGGCTTGAAATATCTGAACAGGGGCTGCAACAAGTAGCCCCCGCGCAGAAGGCAGATGTTTAAGAGTAGAACCTGAGCAGAAATAAGCTGTGCTGTGCTGCAGAGGGAATAAAGGAAGGTTGCTCTGAAGGTCTGTCTAGATTTCTGTGTCAAATCTGCTGTTCTGTTTTTCCTTCAATGTAGGTGTAAAGCACAAGTCGTTCCTAACGGCTGAAGACTGCTTTGAGCTGGGCAAGATTGCCTATACTGAGGCCGACTACTACCACACGGAGCTGTGGATGGAGCAAGCTCTGAAGCAGCTGGATGAGGGCGAGGTCTCTTCCGCAGACAAAGTCTACGTTTTAGACTACCTGAGCTACGCCGTGTACCAGCAAGGGGATCTGAGCAAAGCGGTGACGCTCACCAAGCGCCTCCTGGAACTGGGTATGTGCAGAGATCCCGGCTCCGCATGATCCACCGCCGGGATCCAGCAGGTTTTAGCTGCTGAGTCGGACAGAGGAATTTCGGTCTTGCATTCCGATTTGTACATTTTGAAAATTTATTATTGATATCAGGGTTAACATCTTGGTGTTGTCCTCAGGCTTACACTACCTACCATATACCCTATTTTACTACCATTTGAAATGGCAAATTACAGTCTAAACTACAGTGTCCTAGTTAATGATTGCTCCCTTCTGTTCAAATATTTTTTGCCTCCTGTCACTATTGGATTCTAATGAGTGATTTTAGTCATTAGTGTCTGAAAGGGGTTTTCTACTCTATTTTCCTGAACTTTAGAATAGGCTAGGAAAAAATGAATGGAATTTGAAACTAAGTTGATAATACCTCATTCTCTGCAAATATCTATTTAGATGCAAAGTGATTACACATGAACTAGAAGGAAAAAAAAAAAAAAGGAAAAATAAGAAATACAGAATGCAATGCAATGAGTTAAAGCTCTGTCCATCTAACAAAGTATCAAATGCATTTGTATTTCTGTAAATACTCCACTGTGTGGAAGATGGGAAGTTTAGAACCAGATCTAACTGTTTGACAGCAATGGCTTGAGAGAGCCCTTTATTAAAAACTAAATTGTGTAAGTAACTGTTAGAAGTCTTGTCCGTAGCAATCTCAATTCCCATCAGAACCACTGTTTGGTGTCCCAGCGTTCTCCCTGTCCATTCTGATTTCCCCATCCCTCCCTCTCCGCTTGTATTGACCAGAATGACCACAGTCCGTGTCTTCTCCTATATATTTTCTTTCCTCTATGTATTTTCCTGGTTGTAAATAGCCTCTCCTGCTTACTTCCTTACCTGGGCTTCTTGTCCCTTTCTTTGTCAATAGATCCTGAACATCAAAGAGCAAATGGGAACATGAAATATTTTGAATATATCATGGCTAAAGAAAAAGAAGCAAATAAATCTACTACGGAATCGGAAGACCGGGCGGAGAAGGAAACTGAGGTTAAGAAAAAGGACTACCTGCCTGAGAGAAGGAAGTACGAAATGCTGTGCCGTGGGGAGGGGCTCAAAATGGTAAAGTGGACTAAAACAGTTGACTGTTTTCAAATATACAAAAGCAACATAACCAAGCGTTGTTTGAGTTTGTATGTGGCCGGGAAGCAAGGAAGCTGCTGTAGCACTTGGCTGAGAATCTAGAGCTGAGGATTAGTGTGTGCTGGATTCCTTCCCTGCTTCATCCATCCAGTAAAGAAAAAATAATACCCCCCTAGACACAGCTGAGGGGCTGAGTGAGCCAGGGAATGCACTTGGCAATTGCAGTTAACTGAGCAAGTAGACTGCAGTGTGGATTTACGTGTGGTGTTAAATGAGTTTGGTGGTTTTCTTCAGCAGTGAGATTAGTTTTATTTTACAGGATTTTATGCAGGTAGGTACATGCATAGCTGAGTGCTGCTTGTTGCACCATTACAGAATAACGGTCATTTGCTTAAAGTACTGTTTTCTCAAAGTATCTCTTTGACCAGTTACACAAAAGTTAATCGTTCCCATATCTTGACCTCCAGACATTTAGTATTCTGTAGAGACATTAGAGTTATATGGACGTCTGATTATCTCTTGCTCTGTCATGCTTTCAGACCCCACGGAGGCAAAAAAGACTCTTCTGCCGCTACTACGATGGAAACAGGAACCCTCGGTACATCCTGGGTCCTGTCAAACAGGAAGATGAGTGGGACAAGCCCCGAATCGTTCGGTTCCTTGATATCATCTCCGACGAAGAGATCGAAACTGTGAAAGAGCTCGCGAAGCCCAGGGTAAATGCCTAGCATTTGTTGGCCTCTTGCAGTCTTGAATTGTGCGTGCAGTGGCAAGTGTGAGTGTGCACGCGTGTGCGCGTGGCTCCACGTCCTCCTCGGCGCCGTGCCTCGTGCTTCCTCTCCCCATAGCTCTTGGAGACGTGCTGGTCCAAGGGGCTCGTGGGAAAGCTGGCCGTCCTGTGCAAGGGAGAGCGCCAGCAGTCCAGCCTTGCCGGGCTCTTCTAGAAGAGCTGCTTTCCGCGTGCGGTGTTTGAGAGCAGGAGGAGGCTGCACCGGGACACGCTGCAGCCAGGCTGCCTCCAAACGCACCCAGCACCTGGGCGTTTGGCATGTTGGGGTTTTCTCAATTCTGAATTGGCACAGCCGCCAAGTGCAGAAGTCTCTTTTGGTCTTTTGGTTTGAACTTACCTGGGGGTGAAAGAGCTATAGTGAGGTCGTACTTAATCATTGGCACTCAGCTGCTTATTCACAATTTCAGCGTATCAATCTTAATAGTTGAGGAACCAGATTCAAAGGTTCGTGTTTCTGAATTAAAAATAATACAGCTCAACTGTGAGAATGTAGCAAAGTGTCAAGATGAAGGAAAAAAAACAAAAAACAGACTGACTTGCCTTCTGTATCACCATGGTTTGATGGTTCAGCTCCAAATGTGCATTTAAGATACAGACAAGTTGATTTACTTTGTCAGTTGCCACTTCTAAAATGATATTTAAACTTTTCTAAATGATTTCCCTGCTGTTTTTAGCCTAAATGGCTCCTTAGTCCAGAGAAAGCCAAGCAGGTGTAGGTTAAAACACGTACCTTAAGTATAGGACGAACTGTTAACTAGATCTGTTATGAATTAAAACAGACGTGTGTTAAACGCGGACACATGAATCGTGAGGCTCTCCTAGGTCACAGCCCTGAGTACTAGGTAGACAAAGGTGAATTTCCAGCTTGGTAAAGGCTGCTGCATTGTATTTGTGAAGTAACATCTTGAACTGTGAGAAAGTACGAAGAATTCTCTTCATCTACCCCTCAAACATCTCTGTTTGCGGATCTGCAAGCCAGAGCGCCAGTGGTTTGACACTTAAACTGCTTTTTGATGCGGAAAAGCCCTGGCCTTATGTCTCAGGAATATTCCTAAATCATTTCTTTATGGAATAGAAATAAACCTCAGCGCTGAATGCAGAACAACTGCCTAATACAGGACCATGCAGCAGATTCAAACTTCTGAACCTGCCTAGGTAATTTTTATCTCACCCGCTCACAAGTATCCCGGGATGCTACCCAAGCTGGGGAGATGCCCTGTACCCATGGAGCGATGGGGAAGGGCGAGGCCTGGAGGCACAAGGGCCGCGAGGGCAAGGTGGCCGTCGCCTCAGTAAAGGCAGCAGTTGGCCGCGGCCGGCGGGTGCAGGGGAGCTAACCCAGTGCTGCCGTGTGTGAGGGAGGAGGCAGCAGGGTAGGGATCCTTAATCCCAGTCCCTTCACACAAGATCCATGGTTCCATTTAGCTGTTAACAAAGGGTCAGTTGTGCAGGTGTCCTCTCCTACAGCTGCCCTTCACACATAGAGCAAATGTAAGTTTCTAGCTGTTCCTCTTGCTCCAGAAATGGAAATGTTACTTCCTGGAAAACTCAATTTCCTCTAAGAGGCTGTTAAAACTTTTAGTAAAATTGGCGACTTCCCCTTCCTACCCATCAGGGCTTGTGATTTGTTCATTTGTTTGCCCCCCATACAAGAGGCACCACCTGGGAAGGTGACAGGGTGGCTCGCGCGGCAGCTTGTGTGGCGTTTCCGGAGGCTTCTGAATGGTCGGATTGCTGCGATGCCCTATGTGCTTTGTAATGCAACTATTCTGATGGTTCGCTTCACAGCTGAGGCGAGCCACCATTTCAAACCCCATAACAGGAGCCCTGGAGACGGCACACTACAGAATTAGCAAAAGGTAAGAGAGCTCGGTGCCCGATGTCTTGGGCCTCTAATGAGTGTGCGGATCCTGCTCAAAATGGGGAAAGAGGTGGTCTAAAAAGGCAGCTTTGGCTTTGCAGCCCACCACTTCACTGTACGCAGATCCTGTAACAGGCTGTTACTGCTGAGTTCCTCAGTCTCTTCCTTCCGCTGTAAGTTCTGGAGTTGTGTTTTGACTGCTAAAAAAACAAAATGGAATAAAAAGTCACCTTCTCGGGGAGTGTTCTCAATTAACAGTCTGCACAAGGAGCAGGTCTCTTAAATGCATTCAATGTACCAGACACCCAGAGGGACTAAACCTTCAGCAGAACCTACCTCTCAAATTCCTTTCCCTTGCTGTCAACATCAAGGAAAACCTGTCCTCCTGCTTGCCAAGTGGAGCAGACCGCTCCTGAAGTGCCTTTCCCTCTGCAGGAGGCGCCTCGAGTCACTGTCCCATGTGGCCGCTGGATTGGCTGGCAAAGCACGCGCTGAATTCCGTGCTCCAGGATAGCTCCTTAGCCCTCTCTGGGCTTGTGCCTCCTGCTGACGCAAAGTTGGCAGAAAGCAGACTTCCTTTTCACTGGACTCATGGGTCTGTCCAGCTGGCCCGTGAAGTGCTGCAAATCTGGCATTTGGCTGCTGTTTTCCACACTGTGCTTCAGCAGAAAGTCTGGCTAGCTTGAAAAGAAGCTATTCCTTCCACCCCCAGTTTTGGTAGTGCTGATTAAGGTTCAATCGAGGCAAAATTTTCAAAAAAGTGGAACTTCTGCATGAAGAGGAATTGTCTGTGAAACTCAGCATCATGACCTATTTGCAGAAAGACTCTGAAAAGAGAAAAGAACAAGAAAGGAAAAAGGAGAAAAAAAAAAAAAGTGAAAGGACAATCTAACCAAATTCTTCCAACCAATTTGATTTGGAAATGGCAGCTACAGCTTCTGTTGCCCTTCTAATATTGCTAATCTGGGAGCGCTGCACACCATCCAGACCAATCGGAACCCGTTCAAACACCCTGGCTTGGCCTACGAGGGGGGTAAGCCCTTGTCCTTTCTCTTTTTGTAGCTGAGCCGAGCTACTGTGCATGACCCTGAGACTGGGAAACTGACCACAGCCCATTACAGAGTCTCTAAGAGGTAAGGGAGCGTCTTCGACCGCCCCGGCATCGCTTCACCGCTCACGGGGCAAACGAGGGGCTCTTCCTCTGCAGAGCGAACCGTCTCCATGACACGAGGGATCTGCTGCAGCAGGAACTGGTTCTAAGCGTTAACTATTTTTTAGCTGAAATGGAAGCTTTTGCTCAGCATGGCCTGTGCGAGGCAGCTACTGTACTAAACGTTGTTGGCTCTGCTTGCACTAACGGTCGGGGAGGGCTGTGTGTCACCCGCGCTGCTACATTTAGTGTTGATACTAGCACCGCGGGCTGCTCCAATCCATGGGCAGAGAGCAAGTTACTGCTAGCTGGCAGCTCTAGTAACGCTCGGGGACTGAAAGCAGTTGCTGCTTTAATAGGGAAATGTAGTGCTCGTTGAATTGATTATTTGTCACCTGCCTCCATTTGAAATGCCAGTCAGTTAAAGGAGTACATAATGCTCTTTGCTCCCTCAGGGACGGGTGCAGGTCGGGCTGTCTGCCAGCCCCACTGGCCGCTTGAGAGACCTTGCAGAAAAAAAAAAAAAAAAAATTCCTCCTCTGAAGGAATGACTCCCTCTCGGGACCCAGCTGCAGGCTTGGCCTGGCCTAGCATCTGGGCGGTCACATACAGGAGCACGTGCGGCAGGTGAAGTGCTGCGAGCCCCGCGCAAAGCCTGGTGTCTAGTTCCTGGTGAAGAAGAGCCTTAGAACTACTGTGACTGGCCGGCTTTGGTGCTCGAAAGGTGCCAGTCAGGGACTCCCTCCAGAATGAAAGCAGACTGTGTTGGGCTGAGTGTTTCTTTATCTCGTTGGAAACTAGAATTGGGTGCGCAAGTCAGCGGGTGTAAGAAGTTACTGAGAAGCTAGTGAGGGAGCTTTCTTGAGCAAGGGGATTGCCACAGGGCTGGGAGGAGGGAAAACTTTTCCCGTGCCTTGACTTTGCCTTGTGGTCCAGCACGTACTAATTCTTCAGGAGCTGAATACTTTGACAGCTAAAATAGCAATGAGAAATAAACCCCACCCCATGAAAAACCCCAAAGCCCAGGGCAGACAGCCTCAGAAAAATCATGTTATTCATGCGAGATCACAGAGGTCTCTCGCAGAAGCACTGCGAGCTGCTTGAGCTGGTTTGGATTCCAGATGAATCATTGCTCCTGAAAACCAAAAAATGCTTTATTTTTTTAATAGCTTACTGCTTCCCCTTTCAAACATTCTTTCCTAGCACATGCACGTCTAAAGCACAGTGCTGCTCGCTCTGAGAGCACGACTGTTCCCTGCACAGTACGTGGCAGCCTCTCCGAAAGGGGCACCCTGCCAGCAGGACAAGGAGCTGCGGCCGAGCCCCGCCGAGCTTAGAGCCAGGGCAGACACGGCCGCTCAGGCGCCGCTCCCTGCCCTCTCCTCCAAGGAGCAGCTTGCAGCTGCACCTCAAGAGTTTGCACCGTGTCAATGCCAGCCTGGCAGCTCGTCCAGCTGCTCTTGCCTCTCTGCTAAATCTTTTGCAAATTAAATATATTTTAGAATATGCAGGGCTTTAGTTCCTGTGACCCAGCACCACAGTGTAGCTGTGACGAAGGCCTTGGGTCTGGCCTTATGTTCGTGACCAGCTTCAGGCACGCGAGCCCATGGGTGGCCTGTGGTTGTCTGATTTTTCCAAACAATCTGACTAGTCTAAAATTATTCCTACATGTAGCTCTTTGTTTGTGGGCCCTTACGCTATTAAAAGTTAAAACGGGATCTCTGATGCAGAGTTTTTAAGAAGGGAGCTAATACATTTTAAAAAGCAAAAGCCCAGCTGCTCATACTGAACATAAAAACTTGCTGCCAGGTATTGCTGTGAGGAGGGGAAAAAAAGAAACCCCACAGTGTGTTCTCAGCACTTGAGTTCTTTCCATTTCTATAAAATGTTAGTTTAGCTCATGGCTGTCTGTTGGGGCATTGTAGTCTTCGGGATTTTTGGGCTGTGATGTGGGAGGTTTTAAAGAAATGTCAAATCTCTAGTAAGCAGTGTCCTCGTGCTCGAAGCTTAAATGGGTTTGGCTTCCCCAGGGAATAAGTTTGTCTCTTTTTGTTAAGTTTTCTGGTCGCGGTGGAGCCATGGGTGTCCGCAGTCAGAAACGCAGCAGGACGCACGGCTGCTGTGCAGTTGAAGTGCCTTGCAGGACCTGCTTTTGCCTTCTCCCGCCAGTGTAACGTAGGAGCGTGGCGCTTAATGCTTTCCTGCACTAACAGTACTTAGAAGCAGGTGGCTCTTCGCATGTGTTTGCATGAGTCTGGCCTGAGGAGTTTTAGTCCTTCTAAGTAGAGCATTCGTGTCATTTAAAAAAATCCATGCTCGTAGAGATTCTGTAACCTGTGTCAGTGCCTTGTGTCAAGTGTCGTGCTACTGCTCCTCCCATGCAAAATGTTCCATTTTTTTTTCTTTTTTTATTAAGAATTACATAAAAACAAAAAATGGCATTTGGTATAGCAGTGGGTAGCAGTACCATGCTGTACTTGCCTGCTGAGGTCTGAGGCCAGGTGTGTTTGTGGAACAGCCGGATCTGCTGGCAAGTCCAGGGCCAAGTCTTGAGGAAAGGCAGAAGCAGCAGTCTCCGGCCTTCTGCAGAAAGGGAAAAACGGGCCAAAGTCACTGCTGTTATCGAGAGCAGCAAACGGACTGCCACGCTGAACAGGGATGAGCAGGGAGGAAGGGAACATGCACAGAGAAAGGTGGTGAAGCAAACCCAGGTGAAACAGGTGCGCGGAGCTAGGGGAAGAAAAAAGAGGGAAGAAAGAAAAGAAGCATCCTGTGAGCAAAATGTTTTTGTTTGTTTTTAAAAAGAAAAACAAGCATTGCTTACCCAAAATACCCATTAAATCCCCAAACCCTGGAGTAGGCTGTTCTGGTGCAGCTTGCGCACAGGGTAGACGGTGAAGGGCTTTCTGCCTCGCTTGCTGCCCTCGCTGCTGTTCAGCCCTCGCTGCTGTTCAGCGCTCGCAGTTGGGTGCCCCGCCAGCTCCCAGAGCACACCCGCCTGCGAGGGGTGACACGGGAGAGCCGAGCTACGACCATGGCAGCCCTGGGCACTGGCGGGAGGTGCCTGCCCCACTCCGAGCGCTGCGTCCTAGGTGGCTGCGTCGAGAGCAAAGCCGGGGTGTCCCAGTGCTAGGAAAGCGCTTGGAGCAAACGTCACCATGTGCAGTGGGGTTTGCTCAAGCATAAGGTCGTTTTTCTTCAGGCCTTTGATAGTTCCCAGTATGCCAAGTTAGGCCCTAGTGCTACATGTGTTCATTGTAGAAATCACAGCTTATTAAATGCGCTTCTCAGTAAGGACCCTGAAAATACTTCTGACCTACTTTTTTTTTTTTTTTTTTTTTTTTTTTTTTTTTTTCTAAAAGCTGAGGAAAAATTTCAGATGAGAAGCAATTCTGAACAGTATGTCTGTACTGGTAGCTTGTTGCCTATTATGATATGTTGTATTAATTTTTTTTCTC
Source organism: Tinamus guttatus (assembly GCF_000705375.1). The sequence continues at coordinate 180,013 of NW_010581633.1, forward strand.
CTTTTTAACATAGTGCTTGGTTGTCTGGCTATGAAAGCCCCGTGGTCTCTCGCATTAACACAAGGATACAGGACCTAACAGGCCTTGATGTCTCCACGGCTGAGGAGCTGCAGGTAACCACCGCAACCAGCGTGAGGGCCACGGCCCTGCCGTTCCGGCTGATGCTGTGTGCAGTGTGGACCCCCCAGGCACAGCGGGGAGGGGGCACAGGCACTGCCCTGGTGCAGGGCCAGCACCTTTGTAACGGGTCTCATCCAAGCTTGGCCAAGGACAGCTCTGAGTGTTACACAGCATCCTGGAAAATCAGGCCTTTGCTTTGTCACTGAGGTGCGAGAGGCCTTGCCCTTGCTGGACAGATGCTTACTGAAGCGCAAGCAACTTGGCATAGCTTTTAGTATACTAATAAAATCCAGTTTTGTTAGGGCATGGTCAAATTTTGCTTCTGTGATAATAGTTTAGCTGGACTCATGTTTGAGGACATGGGGTGGTTCTGATTTGCCATCACTGCTGTAGTCCTAAAAGGGTGATGGTGTGTCCA
>NW_010581633.1:180587-221278 GCF_000705375.1 Tinamus guttatus
GTACTTCTATTTATATACTTGAGGTATAAAACATGTAAATGTGTGTGTGTATATATATGTGCACACATAATATATAAAAGTATATATAAGTGTACAGTTAGACTGTTGCTTTGCCTGATTTTGAGTGTTAATGCATTGAGTGTTTATGTATAGAAAGCAGAACTGTGGTTCCATGAGGAATCTTCAACATAGGGTGCCAAAGAATCTGGCTGAAAATTGAGGTTATTAATGTGTAGAGGAAAAGAAAAAAATCCATTAGCAGAAAGGGCAGTGGGTATTGATGGACATCAAGATCAAAAACTAACTCAGAATTGAATGGAGAACGTAGAAGTGCCATGATCCACGTTGAGGAGGAATAGTCCTTGAGGATTTTTAGGAAAGCTTTATTTTTGGACCTGGAGGAGGGAGGGTGGGAACGTGCTGGTATAAAACTATGTAAGCCAGTACAAGCAGAAACGTTCCAAAGGTTCATGTGGTACTGGCAGCCCAGAGCACAGGGCTGTGCACCCCCTGAGAGAACAACTGAGGGTGTCAGTGACGGGGCTGTGTCCCTTGTGGCGGCTGTAGGAGCCTTGTTGGGCAGAGTGGGTTGCAGTAACAGCCGGAGCTGCTCTGGGAGTCCTTACCTGGAGCGAGACATGGTCGAAGCCTTGGAGAAACAACAGCTTGCAGGACCATCTTGGACATGTGTGTCTGCCCCTGTAGCCAAGGGCTGTCTGGGTCTCCAGGAGTCTTGAACGACACCAGTTTCTAAAACATTAGGAAGAAAAGTCATTCAGAAATAGGAATGGCTCTAAACTGAGGAGGAATCTCAATGAAATCGGAGCTATTTGTGAATAAACCCAGCAGGACTTTGCTTAGTTGCCAGGGGCTTGTGATTTCCTCTGAACTTGATCTGTTCAACGGTTAGAGATTGTGTCAAATTCTTTCTCCTTCTTGTCTAGATAAAATACTGCTTTACTAGATATTTGTGCTTCTGCTTTCACTGTAGGTAGCCAACTACGGCGTAGGAGGCCAGTATGAGCCTCATTTTGACTTTGGAAGGGTAAGTCCTATTTTCTGTCTCGTCCCTTTCTTCTTCACACGCGCTGTGTTTCTCTTTTTCAGGTGGCAAATTATGGAGTGGGAGGACAGTATGAGCCCCACTTTGACTTTGCACGGGCAAGTAAAGAAATGGAGGAGAGATAGTGATCTGGTGACGCCTCTCGGCTGTGGCACCACTTCTTTTTATTACACCTCATAGTCCTTCAGCTTCTCTAATCTGTGTTAGTGGAGAAAGCCCTCTAAAGCACCACCTGAACTGATAAAACAAGAGAGGCATTATATGAAACAATGTTTGCTTCAGAAACATAATTTAAAAAGAGCTATTTCAAAAGCAGAGAATTGAGTCTGCTCAACAGAGCAAAGGCCATTAGCTCCATTCTAAAACTAGAGAAACACTTAGAACCAGGGCGTCACGGGCAGCCTAGCACCACTCGCCTTGCTGGCTACTGCGCAACGCGGAGAGAGGACTTTGTCCCCCAGGCTGAGACAGAGGCATCTTCCATGCTGAGGACATCTGAAAATATAAATGCTCTGTGCTGACTTATACATGCTGATTGCTAACAGCCTCCTGGAACTGCCGAGGCCTGCTAAGATCAACTCGTGTCCCTGTCCTCGCTTTGTTTAGTTGATTTAAATTCCTAACCTGCTTCTGTTCCAGCTTACAGCTCAGGTTGCTGGAAATAATGCCACTGAATTCAGTTGGTTATTTATTGGGCACCCTTACATGTGATTTAATACCTTCCGATTAACCTTACGCTGATGATCAAATCCACCAACTGTTAATCAGAATCTCTGCTCTTTAAGCACATGCTCAGATGATTAACAGATTTGGGGTTGAAATGCATGGGTTACTTTCCAGAGTAACGATGGCTAAAACTTGAGCACAAATACTGGCCGCAGTGGGTAGGCTCTAAACATAAAAAGAAACTGCGACAGGAATTTACTCTTGTAACCAAGGCCCAGGGATATAAAAGGGCTGGAGTAGCTGCCGCAGGCGCTCTTTAATGGATGGCTTTTAGCAGAGCCCAGAGGTGTGTGTGCCAGCGAGGGGCACGGAACAAGGACAGCCCAAAGCTCCAGCAGCAGTGTGACTGGCTGAGCCGTGAGCGCCGGCAGCAGGAAAGGGGAGCCCCTCCTGGGAGAGCTCGGCCCCAGCATGAGGCCCAGAGAGCCTGGGCTGTCTCCCTCTGGCCCGTACCCCAGGAGGGATGAGTGTGCAACTAAACAATTAACTCCGTGGCTGTGAAGGAGATGCGTACTAATTTTCAGACAACTAAGTTGTTCTTAACCATTAGCTGCGTGGCTCCTGCCTTCCCTGTCCTGTCAACTTCTTCAATGCCTGCTGTATTTGAACTAATAGGTGCACTCGTGTGCCTTCCAAGTAGAGGGAATGAATCTGTTTTTCTGCATGAGTTTGTCTGCTGCTGGCGCAGCAGCTGCGTGTCTCTGACTCCTCTACGTAATCAGAATGAAATGTTTATTAATGCTGCTTGCTTTTGTTCACAGAAAGACGAGCCAGATGCTTTTAAGGAATTGGGAACAGGCAACCGAATTGCTACTTGGTTGTTTTATGTAAGTGATACATTTCTGTCACATGCTATTGCACAAAATACCTATCCCTGCATAGTCACTACACTTGAATGGTTCCCTTAATTTTTTTTGTTGAAGTCCCTCACAAATGAGGGCAGCTAATACCTTAATGGTAAATATGGGTATCTTGTTACTATAAATAATTGTTCTCACATGTGTTCCTAGGGAGGGTTTAGATTTTTTGACTGTCTGTTCACTTTTGTATCTGCCTACGCATTTATAGCATGCTTGTTGCCACAACATTGAGCATGTGGCACTGTGGGACAAGGCTGCCTACCCCACTTTGTACTGAGTGGGTGACTTTTAGCCTATTTTATTAGGCCATCAGTTGCACAGTCTTGGCTCTCTAAGGGGGAGGTAAAAAGTAAGTTTTTCAGTGCCTCAATTACATTTTACTGAAGTGGGTGCTTTGGGAGTGCTTTGCCTTTCAACTTACCTGAGCCATGTTCACCTTCTCAGATGAGCGATGTGTCAGCAGGGGGAGCTACCGTCTTCCCTGAAGTAGGAGCCAGTGTGTGGCCTAGAAAGGTAAGCTGGGTTTTGGAGCCGCCTTAGCCCTCCCTCTCTGCATCTCCCCAGCTAAGGCAGCCTGGGCAGGTCCGTGTTGGAAAGGAAGCTCCGAGATGAGCTCCAGGGGCTGGGAGAGCCAGGGCCTTGTGCTGTCAGGGCTGCTCTCACCTGCACTGGGCTTCCTCAACGTCCAAAACGTAACTGACTGACCTGCTTCTCACATACAAAACATTCAAGGAGAACAGTACTTCAAAACTTTTTTGTTGTTAATATTCAAAACTGCTTTTTATTCCTTTGGTGGTTTTATATGTTTGACTGGGGTTTTCCACCGGGAGTCCTGTCTGAAATTCTGTGTTCCTGCTATGGCTTCTTCCTCTGAAGGGTTAGGAATGAGGTCTGCCTTTGCTAACCTGCTGCTCATTTTTAGGCAGCTATCCTGCTTTTCTAGAAGTGGTCATGAATTGAATTGGATAGGCTTATAGAAAAATAAATAAAAACCAATGATACACAGGAAACTCATTCTTTAGAAAAGCAAGTTTTAGAAAATGGAAGAGGGTCTTCAATTTGTAAGGCACATTTGAAATACAGACACCCACACCTTTATGATGGAGCAGTGCTGAGGTGACACCAGTGTGTGTCACTGAGCGAGGTGCTGAATCTGCACTGCGCTTTTCCAGGGCACAGCTGTATTCTGGTACAACCTCTTCCCCAGCGGAGAAGGCGACTACAGCACACGGCATGCAGCCTGCCCAGTACTAGTCGGAAACAAATGGGGTAAGTAGCCCTCAAGTTGTTCCGAGTGCCTCTGAGTGGGACGGTCAGCCTTTCCTTGTGGGTTTTTTTCCTTTTCCTGTTCTTTGGGAATTCATGAGGGGATAAAAAGCAGCCAAAACAGTTAATTCCTTTAAAAATGAAAGATGTAGTACTAGGGAAGTACTTTTAATAATAGTCTTCTCTAATTTTGCAGCTATTGGAAGTGTTTTTTCCCCTCTTGGATTTACTAAACCAGCTTCCGCCTTTGTGTGTGTGGGTTAAAATGATCTTTTGCTTAGGTGAGACTTCTGTTTTAAACAGAAGCTGTTGCTACACAGGTGCAGTGATCACTTACCTCTGTTTTTGCAGTATCCAATAAATGGCTCCACGAACGGGGACAGGAATTCCGAAGACCGTGCACGTTATCAGAGCTGGAATGATGCAGACTCCTCCTCCTTCTCTTCTGTTTTCCATTTGTGTAAAATGCACAGATCTCCTACAGTTTACAATTGACTAACACTCCACTACAGGTTCAGTCTTCAACTACACCAGTGTTTCATCTGTGGACAAAACAAACATGCTTTAGTTCCCTCTAAAATACCCCTTCATGGTTTTATACACAGAATATATTGATTTTGAAGGTCTAAGAGTGTTGCAGAAAAAAAAAAAGGGACAAACTACAGAGCAACAGCTAGCAGTGGTGCCGCGTGTGCTGTGCCCTTCACCAGCCCCACTACTCAGCACTGACTGCCAGGGCTTGTTTGCTTTGGAGTCCTCGCGCCTCTCAGGGTGCTAAGGGGGCAGGAAATGATGACCAGTGTCACGGGAGGACTCTTTTCTCGGAAGGCTGTATTAAACCAGTTCCTATTCCCGAATACCCAGACGTTGGACTCCTTGCTCGCGTAGCGTGCCTGACCACTACTGTTTAAAAACTGTGGGTGTGCTTCGTGCTGCTCTGGGAGCAGGTTAGCACTGTCTGTTGTAACTTGCTCCGCCATTTCCACAATAGCGCAGCTTTGGGAACTGGCTTCCTGTTTAAGCCTCTGGTGAATTGGGGTCTTACCCTTAAGAACGTGAGCCAGCAGCTCTGCTTGCGCAGAGGAGACGCTCGAGTAGTGCTGTCACCTGCACCACAGCACGTGACAATTACAGTCCATCTTCCCTCCGTGTTGTGGATTTTTTTTTCAATAAGTTTGTCCACATAACAAGGAACAGATGCTGCTTTTATTCTGTCTTAGTAGTAAACTCTTAAGTCTACTCCTTGGGCAGTGGGGATGGGAACTTTGCCATCTTCATTCATCAGAGTAACTGTGCCTTAGGATACTGGAATTTCAGACTGGTTGCAAGACATCAGGTGATGAGGCAAGAAAACTCAGTTGCCACAGAACACTCTTACTGCTGAAAAGCCACCTTTGTCCTCTCAGTTCTGAGTGCTTTTGAGAAACAGATGGCCTATTTATAATTCTCAACCTTATTTTAGATGCTTTTTATTTTGAATATGTTTTTTCTGTTGTGGATGCTGAGCACAAGCCAGAGCCCTGTCATACCTGTAATCACAGGATGCGATAGAGCAGAAGGAGCTAAGAGCAGGCAGAGGCCACAGGGCAGGTGGGAATCATTTCAACAGGCTGGTTTTCAGCAGCAGCATTTATAGCAAAACCTCCAAATACTCCACGAGCATGAGGAAAGGATCCAAGCGAGCTGCACCAGGCTCTCCTGTCTCAAAACAGCCAAGTTTTCTGGATGGTGATGGTTTTACTGATGTAGGGGTCAAAGCATGAAGTCTTTACCAAGGAAAAAATTCCAATTTCAGTCAATTGGATTTTTCTGCTTCAATAAAATCTTGCACATTGAGCCAAAAGGCAGAAGAAACTGACTATTAACATGATAGAAGTACCTCTGGAGCAGCGAGAGTACAGGGGAAGGTACTGCAGCACACTTGCAGAAGGTGTTTTTACAAAAGACACTTAAAATCTTTGCTGGTAATTGCATCATTAAATTTCTAAACCTATTAGCAGTGGGACCTACTGAACTGCTCCACTGTAGCCCTGCATCTTTGTGTTTTGCCAGTGATTTTTTCAGTGACAGATAAAAAACAAGAAAAATAAAAAAGGTTCCCCTCACTGCTGTACTGCTCATTTCATCAAAACTGCTAGTAAAATAGAGCAGTGGCTGATATAGATTCAGCAAAGCGAGTTATGAGAACATACTTTTTGTTTGCTAGATTGTAAATATTAAAAAGTGCAGCATATTTCCACTTACCTCACTTTTCTCCCTTTTACATGGTGTCAGTAAATTCATCTCCACTCTTATCTGTGGTTTTCTCCTTCCCATCCTGTTGGCTCTTTCAGACTGTTTCTTTGGGTATTTATGGCTGCAGGTACGTCCTGCCCCGTTCCTGCAAGAATGCAATGGATAACATGGAGTTAGGAGTGTTATTCTGGGTCTCCCGCTATCTTCAAGGCCTCTGTAAATGCTTGTCTAAAAGCCAATCTGGGGTTGCTAGCAAGCACAAAATAATCAATATATTATCACCATGGACATGTTCAGTAAACAGCCTCTAGTTTTGCTATTACAGAAAACTTTTTTTTTTCCTAAAGTAAGCAGAGTTCCTTGATTAGAAATAATAGCTAAAAATTGTGGCATTTAAGTAAGGAAAAAGACAAATAATAGGCTGAAACATGCCAGTAACTGCTCTAGGTGCTGTCTCAATGGAAGAAAACACCATGGTCTCCTATAGATTGGAGTAAAAGAGGGAGGGTTGGAGTGATGAGTGAGTACAGTTTGGTTGTACCAAGTTGTGACTCCCTATCTCTGTTGAACCAGCACCAGAAGAGGAGGGGAAACGTCAGGGAAGCTGTTTTGCAGTGTCTGCCCCGGGCAGTTTGCTGACCACTTCACTCCCTCATCGCACCTGCTGCTCAGTATTTCTAGTGTTAATATCCTACTAAGAGGCATTGTTTAGGGGGTTAAAATATTGCAGTGCATGACTTTGAAATCAGTGAATTCCTCACTGACTTGCAGTTCTTCAGAGAACAGAAATGATTTGTTTTTTGCCAGTAGAAAAATTTGCTTGGTTTAAAAAGAAAAATATAAATCCCGAAAAGCACAAATTCAAGTCTGCTGAGGCACATGAGACTGAAACCTTCCAAGCCAGATGATTAGAACAGAAAGGGTAAGCTTTTTAAAGCTTTTTTTTAAGGCCACAGACAATCTGTATTTCGTCTTTCCCCACACACCTAACATTAAATGTGTAAATAATGACACAGGCAGTGTTGTTGCTTTCTGCCTTATCCGTTCATTTCTCAAAGGGCTTTTGGATCAACAGTTGGCTCCTGTGTGAATCTAGTTTTGTATTAAAGATGATCAAAAACTGTCTGGCTCATGGTGACTGACAATTGCGAAACCACTTTTTTTTTTTTTTGTAGTAAAAGTTTTTAAAGTTAAAAAAAAAGGGGGGCTTAAAATAAAAGCCACTGTCCTTAGCAGTGGAAAAAAAAAAATCTTTCCGCATCAGACCCTCGCTGTATAGGGGTGTTGCAAGCCTGGAGATACAGACGTTTCTCTCCAGATGTGTTTTCTCGAGACTAAACTCACTTCACAGCATAACCTCACTGAGCTGGTGCAGAGGATGCTCCTGTCACAATTAAACAGCTCCTCACACCTCAGCGGCTAAACTGGAATCACACTGCACTAATGGACTGGAAGAGTCCATTTTGAATCCAGAAGATGGAAGAAAAGGCTGGACTAAAACTGTGTTGTACACCCCCCCAAAAAAAAACCTCGAGAACAAGTCAGGCTCCTCTGAAGGAGCGGGTGTCTAAGTGCCTTTGTCTCACACGTGCTGATTTATGGCAGCAGCTGCTCTGGGATTGATTAGGGAGATGGGACTTGCACAAGCTCCTCTATTCTATCCTGGCTGGGGACTGCCAACAGGCAGGGCAACAGTGTCAGTGGCTAAAAGCCCCTTTTTTTGGGGATGATGAAGTCTTGCGCTGTCTGAAGCCAAGAGTTCAAACAAAGAGCCAATCTCAGCAGTCTGGGCAGGGGTGACAGACCTGACTTTCCTGCCACACGAACACCAGCACCGTGAGGCAGGGACGGAGCGCTCACACGCAGCAAGTTCGACTCCTTAGCCAAGGCGTCTGCTGCGGGGTCACACGCGGGTGCCGCTCCTGCACTTTGCCCTTTCGGAAGGGCAGCACTCGTAGCTTGTGGCCATCAGCAACCTGCAAAGAGAAGAGCAAGGACTGGTCAGGAGCCCTAATCCCTGTGTCTGCGGAACAGAACAGTTAAGCTCAGCTTGCAGTTAGGCAACTGCCCTTCCCACGTGGCCACAGGTGGAGATGCTGGAGCCGTGTTTATGAGTGAGGACGTGCAGCACAGGAGGCTGAAATGATGGGTCAGGAGTCTCCTGCCAGGGAGTGGGTCTTTAACCACACACCCGTCCTCCCCACAGCAGCTGAACTCTGACCTGCCTTGCTTAGGAACTCGGAGGTTTCATCATCCAGCTGCTTTTCTTGTTCCAACAATGAGTGACTCATCTGCCTCCCAAGCCAGGCTTTGACCCAACAACAGATTGCCCAAGAACCTCGGCTGAAAGCAGCCCAGTCCCTTTTAGGCCATGCTTTAGTATCAGTCAGCAACTTGCCAAGTCTGATATGGAAAGAGCTCCATTCGCCACACTCCTTCCTTCTCGACATCCCTGATGGAACACATAGGGAAGAATCCAAGCAGAGCCCCAACATGAAGCCCTGTGTATAAATCACATTGCGCTCTACCAAAAAAAAAAAAAAAAAAAAAAGGCACAAAGGCAAGGGGGGAGAGTGTTGCATGTGTTAGTTTTATTGCATCCAACATTTTTTGTTGCCTTTAAATCTTGGAATTTGAGAGCAACCAAGCTATTTGCAGCTGGATTCCAAATGCCTCCAGAGAACAGTGTGGAGGGTGGAAGGAAACAGGAGGAGGAAAGAGGCTGGGTCATCCCCAGGGCAGGGTGAAGGGGGTGCCACATTCTCGGTGAAGCAGCAAAAGACACCTAAGTCCCAAACCTTTGCACCCAGATAACAAGTGCCTAACAGGGACATCTCTGATTCCTCCTTGTTCAGACTCTATGCGCTACTGGATACGCCCCCCCCTCCTCCGTTGCCCTGCTTAGTTTCCCTAAAAAAATTCCAATTGATTTTGCACATGGTGCTGGCTGCCTCTGCGCAGAGCCCCCCCGCCCAGGGCTGCACGGCCTGCGCACTGTAGCACAGACAGCTCACGGCGCAGTCACTGCGCTTCGCCTTCCCTGCAATCCCGCCACCGCCTTCCCCTCGCTGTCCGCATTCGACAGCACATGGATCAGCCACTGAGGAATAAGAAAGTCATTTTCTGCAATTAACTCCAGAGCAACTGTAAAGCGCTCAGCATAAAAGCACAGCGCAAGCACAGCCACCCAGTGTCTCTGCAGGATGTTTCCAAGTTGCTTCTGAAAGCTGTTTTGGTCTTTTTTACATTAGTTTCTGCCAAACTCTTCCTGAGGGCTGGGAGCTTCCACCCAGCACGTCGCAGAGGGCGTCGATTCAGCCAAGAGGGACAAGAACCGCCCCGCGGAGCGCAGCACAAAGCACGGCACTGCTGGACCCGGTTTTCCCTCCAGCAGCACGTGCTGTGCACAACTTCTAATGAGCATGGCCCTTTTTTAAAAAAACACTTACCTGAGAATCCTAGATAGAGCTGTGGCCCCTCCTCCTCATCCCATATGTGGAACATGGGAGCAGGCTGCAGAAGGACGCAGGCAGTCAGGTGCTGCAGAGCTCTGTCATTTCAGAAGCAGCGGTACCGCTGCTGTCTCCTGCAACACAACGAAACGTCAGGATCTGTGCTCACGTTTGCTCGGTATTTGGAAGCGCCACTACCCGTCTCTCTAGAGAACCTCCACAGGGAAGCCCGGACACTTCTGCAAACAGAGCTGGCCTCTGAAAAGCTGGCTCTTGGAGGCAGGCAGTCCCCCAGAGCTGTTGTTTCTGGAAGGCCGTGTCGTGCTGGCACACTCAGAAGCCTTGGACACAAGCAAGGAGTGCTCCTCTGTCTGCCAGGGGACCACTGCTCTCACTGCCCCAGCAGCAGGAAGCCTGGAGGGAGAGTGCCCCTCCACCTCCCAAGAGGCAGGGGACAGAGGGAGGCAGCCTGGGCAATGGGAAAGGCCAGTGCCCTTCCTGCTCCCTATGACCGCGAGGGGCTTCAGGGACCCCACTCCAGCCCCTCCATGAATGGCTTTCCCCTAGAATGGGGACATCACCTTCACATAGCAGCGGAAGCCTCGGCACTGCAAAGGGTGACCTGTTCCAGCGGGATTGCACCAATCCAAATCCCAGTGTTTCTCTGTAACACGAACTTGGAGCAAATCTCCGCAGTGCACTTTGCTCCCTGATTGCCGTGACCTCATCCCAGCTCCCCCCGCGGTGTTTAAAGTCCAGGGAGAGGGGTGCTCACCTGCCCCGCTCCTCCCTGCCTGCACAGCCGTGCGCGCAACGGCTCCAGGGCCCTGCACTGCAGCATGAGGCTGTTTTTCAAGGCAGCAATTCTGTGCCTGGGCCTGGGCTTAGGGCAATGCACTGAGGAAGCCACCCACAAGAGCACTGTCCACAGCACTCCCACAGCGGAGTCCTCCTCCTCCTCGGACTGGGGTATTGGGGTCATCCGCAACAGCTTCGAAGCAGTCAACAGCTACTTTGATTCCTTCTTGGAACTGCTCGGGGGCAAGAATGGTGTTTGTCAGTACAGATGTCGCTACGGTAAGTGAAGGGGATCTCCACCCCATGGGCTCGAGGCAAAATACTCCACAGCTCAGTCTGCTGACTACTGCAGTTGCTACAACAGACACTATCTACCAGTTCAGGGTGTGAGCCCTCAGGATGGGTGATTTATAAAAGCATCATGGCTATGACTTTCATGGGTTGTTGTATTCCGCATACGCTTTGTTACCTTCCAAACCTGATGCTTACGGGGCCCTCAGTGCTATGGTGCCAGCTCCACTTCTGCACTCCTGCTGGCTCCTCTCTTCCTGCTCTCTCCCTACTTTCCTATATGTGAAAACACACAGCACTTGTGTCTGCAACCTGCCATCTACGGTGCTTGTCAGAGAAAAGTCACTACAGGGAGACACAGCTTCTCTTCTGGTGCCACTGCAGGGAAACCTAATCCACATCTTTCCTCTGACCAAGAACAGAGTCATCTTGAGATTACTGTGTTCTTTGGGATAGTGGCACAAAAGAAGATATGATGCAGGTCTTACAGAAGGACCAGTACGTAACCACGCTGCTCAGCAGCCTGAAATGGAGCAGAGTAGGCAGCAAGGGAAGGACACAGAGCCTGTGCAGGCCCGACTCAGAAAGGCTTGTGAACGTCCCGTGTTCGCAGCAACCTTCGGAGCGCCATTATTCAGCAGCTGCAAGCTGAGTAATAACGTGGGTAGGAGGAGGGCAGATAACAGGAAGGTGAACGAGACTAGCCATCACCATGGAGGAACCTTTAGTACTTAAGGTGGAATGAAGAAGCCGCTGTTTGCTTTGGACTTTAGAGGTTTATCAAACATGGAAGAGTTTGATTTGTCCTGGGGGCAGGATTCACACCCACTCATTCACCGCTGCCCCAGCCAGCACCTTCCCCCCCCCTGCTGCACTCCCCCCAGGTTCATCCCCACCTGAATGCTTGGACAAGATGCTCCTGAGCAGATAATTTCAACCACCCTCCTGCCCTGATCATTGCCTTTCACAAACTTTATGCTTTGAAGATGCCCCACCAACTCAGTTAGCCTGCACACATCTCATTTCTTCCAGAAAGCGATGCACTACCCGAGGCCTGCAGCAAGCCCATCACCCCAGCGTGGTGGCCATGTCACCTCCGCTCTAGCAGCCCCATGGCCGCACAGGGCACCCATCCCCTCAGCTCCGCGGCTCCGCAGCAAGCCGGGGACCTCAGCCCAGCAGTCCCGTGTCCTCGGCCCCCCGCCCCAGCCCGGCGGCCGTTGCCTCCGCCTCGCGCCCCGACCGTTACCTCTGCCTCGTGGCCTCAGGCACGCGCCTTGCCCATCACGCCCAAGCGGCAGCGCCGATTGGCTGCTGCTGCTCCGGGGGCGGGCGCAGGACGCAGGAGCAGCCAATGGGCGCGAGACCCCCGCGGCCGTTAGAGCCGTTAACGGTCGCTGAGGGGCTGGCGGGGGAGGGCGTAAAATGGCCGCCGGGGCCTTACTATGGGTCCGTGCTCATGGTAAGGGGTACCAACCTCTTCATCATCCCCATGGGATCCCACTTGCTCTGTCCCCGGGGCTCGCAGTGAAAACAGTGCCTTGTTCTCTTGTTGCAGCTGGTGGATGCTGAAAATAGCTTTTTTTTTTTTTTTTTTTTTTTCCTGTGGTAAAGGTCAGGGCTCACCCATAATTGTCGTGTCCATCTTCCTGAGCACTGTGGCTCCTTGGGTGCTGGACTCTCCTTCAGCACTCAGCGCAGCCTGACAGGCAAACAGCTTGATGGATGGCCCCCCTGAATGGCACTTTAGGATTACACAAATATTTGCTGGCAGGTGCCTACTCCTCCTTACAAAACCTGTCCAGCAACTCAAGGGGAAAACAGGCTGACCTGGTGTTAAATTCCTCACCTGCCTCCTTAGCTGCCTGGCCAGTGATTCCCAGTGTCCCTCCTTAGCAGGTAGCCCCATCACAGCAGGCACCTGACCCAGTACAGCCGGCTAAATAGTAAATGTGACCTACTGACTTCCTTCTCCTGCACAGACGGACTTGTAGGAAGGGGAAGCAGTCGATGGCAACAAGGCACGGTGTAGATGTAGTTCATGTAGAGTCAGAGAGGCCTTTTTGTGCTTTGCTTCTGTTTCAGTGTTAGCTAGAAAACCAGGCAAGGGAGAGAGGTTAATTACGGTGCCTTGCACTTTATCTAGCTGAGAAAGAGTTCACAAAAGTGCACTTAATCATTTCTAAAGCTTTGCTTTTCAGAGAGGAGGGGGCAGGTTTCTGGCAAGGAGTCATCTTTCAGGCACTTCCATATTGTGTATCACTACAATCCTCATGTGAGCTATCTTTTTCTAAAGCCACATTTCTAAAATACTATAATTTAGCTTTACCTTTTGTTTAATGGAAAGTTTCTTCTGGAAACACACTGTTTCCATACCCCAAAACATGCTCACTCCTGCTCTGACTTTGCCACCTTACCCCATAACTGACTACATGCGGGAGGAACAGAACTTCTTCCATATTACAAGTCGATCCTGAAAATATGATCCCACACATATATCCCAGGCCTACAGAGCTACAAGTTTATCTCTAGAGAGCTTTATCCTGGTGTGCGGCCACTTAAAGCCTTGGTGCATTTTGAATTTTCATAAGGATGCAGAAAATCAGTTATGAGCATTTCACAGCTGGATGGGATTTCAGTTTCTTGTTTGCTTGGTGTAAATCTGTTGTTTAAACCAAGCAGCTCCAGCAGTTCTTTAATTTAGAAGGTGCTGAGGACATTCCTGCATACGACCTTCTGAGGCATTTGGAAAAATGAGCCTTTTGCCTGTGTCACTTTTTCAAGAACACAGTAGATTTATGGCTGTATTACCACTGGTACTTCAGGTACCTTGACAGAAAAACGGGGGAAAACAGTCTTAAATAATTATCAGCGCTGCCAAGAAGAATACAGTGGAAATAGAGCTTGAAAGAACCTGACCCTGTCCTAAGGGCTAAATTAGACCTAATTTATATCTCTGTACGTTCTCTAAGGGTGCTTAGCAAAGCAGAAATTTAACCCGAAACACAACTTTGCAGCAGGGGATGCAAACCAGGGGAGCCACCTGCCCCTCCCTGCTCTTTGGTGCCATTTCCTAACATTTTTCTTTCTTTCTCAGGGAAAGCCCCGATGCCACGACCTCATTATAAACCTCAGGAACCAAATGGCTGCAGCTCCTATTTTCTGGGGCTCAAGGTACCCCAAAGTGTATGTACTGCCTAACCCATCGTTCCTAACTGATAACAATCTGCTAACAACAATAACCAACTACGATGTGGGGAGGGGAAAGCGCCAGTGTGGAGGAATGTGTTTTATCCAAGCCTGGATCCACCCCAGTGCCCCTGTAACAGGGAACGTGCTCAGTGACTTACCACGACGCACCAACATCACCCTGAAAGTCTTCTCTACCCTTGGCACTCCATGTCCTTCCCAGCCTCTTGCTTCCCCTGAGCACTGGAATAAACCCGTGGCCTTTAATGCTGCATCGCACTTGTGATTTTAAAGGCAATTAATGAAATCAAAGTAAATCGGAAGCATCAGGAAAAAGCCCTCCTGGGAGGCTTTAAGAGCAGGAATCGCAATTTAGCTGGTGCATTAGGGCTGCCCGTGAAGTCTGCAGCAATTAAGCACTTACCTGCTCTGGAAAATCCTCCTCTTAATAGCCAAATTTTCAATTAGATTAGCTCTTCAAGCTACATGTTATTGCAAAGCTTGGAGACATTTCTGTGGTAACTCCTCCTTACCTGGGCAAAGAAAAACTCATCTCCTAATTATTAGCTGAGGAAGGTCAAAATGAGGAAGGCTCTGGGATATGCTCATGACTCCAGTCTCTCCAGAGACAAGTCCTGTCTCCTGTGGAGAGGAGAACAGAGCCTCCCAAATCCAAATGTGCTGGATCCAGGTTTCACGAGCACATCTGGGAGAGGAACGTTGCATCGACAGCACCTCCAGCAGAGGAGCGAGGCCAAAGAGCAGGTCGTGGCCAGGGTGACATTTCTTTCCTTCCCTCCCCCAGTTAGATTTGGGCATCCCCGCCATGACCAAGTGTTGCAACCAGCTGGACGTTTGCTACGATACCTGCGGGGCCAACAAATACCGCTGCGACGCCAAGTTCCGCTGGTGCCTCCACTCCATCTGCTCGGACCTCAAGCGCAGCCTGGGCTTCGTCTCCAAGGTGGAAGGTGGGTTTGTGTCCCCTGCGAGAGCAACGGAGGGCAGGGAGGAGGGCTGTGCACGGCCAGCCCGGCCTCTCATGGTCACCCTCATCCACGTGCCCTCTTGCAGCCAACCCCCTTCCTAGCTCTGGAGATTTTCTGCCATTTTTTCACCTCTCTTTGGTTCAGCCCAAGCTGATGGGCTCTGTCAAGTTAAGGTGGGGCAGAGCTCACGCTCTGTGCCTGGCCCAAGCAGGCGCTGGGCTCTGCGAGCACCTCATCCCGGTTGCCAGACGACGCACGAGTGTTGCTAAAGCAGCCCCCAAGGCCTCCTGCCCAGTTGCATTGGGGTTAGTCGAAGCCTCCGTTTCCCCTCAGACAGTTGTGGGGAGAGCATAGGCAAACCTGCTTGCTAGGCCCTGCTACGTGCAGCAGCCCACATAACCCATAAGCAGGAAAGCACAGTGCCTCTCCTCGGCGGCACAGACTTGCCACGGCAGGGATAAAAGAGCCCCAGATTCAGCAGAGGGGGAGAACTACTGGGTTTATAACAGCGTGGTAAAGACAACCCACATTCCCACCTGCAAACACCTCGGATAGCTCCGAGTGCCTGTTCCTGACGTGCGTTTCTCCGGCAGCTTGCGAATCCGTCGCAGACACGGTGTTCAATGCCGTGTGGACCCTGGGCTGCCGGCCCTTCATGAACAGCCAGCGGAGCGCCTGCATCTGCAGCGAGGAAGAGCGCGATGAGCTGTGAGGAAGAGCAGAGCGCCGTGGCGCCCGGGAGCCTGCTGCCAAGCGCCCCCTCTCCCACGTGGCACCGCTTGCCAGCCAGGACGCGGGCGAGCAACGTGCCTTGGCCACAGCTCCCAGGCAGAGGGCTGTGAAAGGAAAGACTGGCTATGGAGAGGAGGCAGCGCTGCCTGTTGTCCGCCACAGCCACAGTCCAACAGCCCTTTCCCTTTCCAGGCCTGTCAGACTGAACCATCCAAATGCCAGTTTTACCTACAGCTGCAAGCAGAGTGCAGTGCTGGTCATGAACGAGAGGCTTTGCTTGTGTGCTGGCCTCAGGCACACGTGTCTGTTGGCTCCCTCTGCCCCTTACCTTTCTAATTTCCAATATTTTGCAATTTGCATGAGGTTTCTGCAGCCCTTGAAAACCCCAGTCCATGACCACATTATTTAAACATTCCCATCACCACCACTGGTGCTGGACTGACAAGGAGGGATAATTTGCTCTCCGTGTGTTGCTCACACACCCATCCTTGACATTTTCCATCCCATCATTATGCCTCCTGACAATCCTCCCTACTCAAGTGCCTGACGGATCCTAAAACTCTTCAAAACATCCAGGGATTTGGTAAATGTGGGAAGGACTCTAGGTAGCTGTGATATGGGCAGAAAGAGACCAAGGCCCTGGTTGGAGCTGAAACACAGCAATTTGCAGCATCTCTTGTGCATCTCTAGGCCTCTCCGAGTCTCAGGAAAGGCAGCTGCTTCTTATTTTCAGCCAGATATGAACTGCATGTTTAATTATTCCTCTCCTTTGCCATTTAACAAAGTTTCTCCCTTAGGTTCTGCCTTGTTTTTTCTTTTTCTTTTTTTACACAAAGCAGTTGGGTGTCACAATGTCCTCTTTTGCACAGGGGGAACAGGGGGATCACAGTTGCACTGCCTGAGATTTTGCAAAATCCTGGGGGCTTCTCTGTCAGATGGCAGGGCTTATTTGCTACCTCCGTGCAGCAAAGACTGCCAGCTGAAGAACAGTTTTCATGCTCATGCAGAATGGGGCTAATATTTCCATCTGTTATCAGGAGCTTTTATTTCAGATAAAATTAGAGTTTAAAGTGGTATTTAGAAACTCATCTACATATAACATTTGCAGACAGCTTTCATCTGCGCTTCTTGTTGAAAGGAAGTCACTGTTGGGTCTCCATGCCACGCCACATAAATCCTTCAGCAAGCCTTGCAAACATATTTATGGTTATGCTCTTCCATCTGCCACAGAAAAGTTGAGGCTACAGAAGGATAATTAAAAAAAAAAAAAAGAGTCTCTCTCTGTTACTTTTCTTGTAGTTTCTGTGGTTAAATGCATGCATGGAGCTATAAATTATTTAAGCTTTGTTCTTGCCAGGCATCTTTGCATCACGGTGAACAGTGATGAGACATTCATCTCACCCCAAGTAGCCTGAAACAACAGGAAAATAGGAAGTAGAGATGAAAATAGGAAAATAAAAACAATTGCACCAGGTGCGCCGGGATGTTTTCCATCAAGGAGGATCTTGATTTCCACCGATGGGATGCGAGGACGCCCTTTCCTAGCTGGGCTAACTCCAGTGGGGAGTGAATCTGTAATGCCAAGCTCCAGCACGGCACGTGTCTCAGAGCTGGGTGGACAGTCTGGTCATCTGCCTAAGAAATAGGTATGTTTGGCTTGGGAGAGGAAGGAAATGCTCCTCATTCCAGACTTTTCCTGCACTTTGAATCGTGCTGGTGAAATGGTACCTGTTGTCAGTTTGAAATGTGAGCACACTCATGATTAAATGATAAAATTTAAAAATTACGTCTTGCATAAACTCTATAAGCCAAAACTGCCTTCAAGAATTTAGCTCAAGCGATACCGAATTAAAGCCAAGTGATGACAGAAGAGGATATAGAAGAGAAATTGAAAGGTTCTGAACAAAATCCCTCTGTTCACAGTCAGAGACACCACTCATAAATCACAATTTCTTCATACTTTCAGACTACCTCTCATCCCCAAGCACTTTCCAGCCTGCTGCACACAGAGCAGCTGCTGAAGAGTTGCATTTTTCACTACAAAGCTAAGCCGTGGCAATCTGAAAAACCCCACAAGCTGCTTCACAGTGACAATTTTGAATCTTTAAGTGGCAGCACTGAGTCAAGAAAACCATTCAATAATCCTGTGAGGGAGAGGACCCACAAACCTCGGCTCATCTTTATTTCCACACTGCTATTTCCAGCCCCGTGCTCGCCCCCATGGCTCCCTGGGGACTTTGTTGACTCTTGCTGATATGGCCAACCCGTTTGGTCAGCGTGACCTCTCCTGCTAACAGTGCCTCAAACAGCAACCTCCAAAGACTTGGAAAAACGTTTCCATTGTGAGCAGCATCAGGGGACATTTCTTACTGTTCTGCACCAGGCACCTACCTGCCCGGGCTCTCCCTTTCCTCCTCCAGAAGGTACTGGCTAATTCGTTCTGTTTCCCAGCTCTTGTTTTATCAAAACAAGTTCATTCAGCTGCTTGAACAAAAAAAGAGACAGCAAGAAATTGTGCCTAATCGTGCGAGTGAGTCAGCAGAATCAGGAGACGCAGGGCGATGCGAGGGGGAGGCTTTTTCATTTGGTTTTCCTTTCACCTACAGTTACATGACATTGACACGAGTATCCTTCCACTTACCCCTATTTATTGTCACAGAAATATTTTAACTTAGTCTAACACACTTGCATACACACACATAATCCCAAGCCAGGAAAACACAGTCAGGAAGCCATGAAACAGAATCATGGCCATCCCAGCCCGTGAAGTGCCTGTTCCTCTTCAAAACCTCTGTCATTTGAAGTAATAAATCTGAGAAAGGGAGGACAGTTGATGTGATTTGTGACTCTTTCCAAACACCCCTGTGATGCGGGTTGAAACTCACTGCAGAAGTGATGACTGGAGCAATCCCTGTGAGGCTCCTTGCTCCAGTGCCCCCGTCGCTTCCAGCGCAGAGTTGCACCTCTCGACCACAGACTTGGGAACAGCACACTTGGGGGGGGATTTAGGTTTTTAATTATCTTTTTCTTAAAACGAAGGCACTATAACACTTACAAAAGCCATCAGGCTGCTGGGTGGGGAAGAGAGAAAATGCTGATACATTAAATGCAAGAGGAAACACTGTTACACTGCAGGCAGGTAGGACCCAGCTACTCTGCCTCACGGGTCTAAGACACTTCACAAAAGCACGAGGCCGTTGGGGAAACAAGTCCAGAGGAGGTTCAAGTGGGGCTTCACCAAATACCTCCCTTCTCACAGGCCCCCGGAAGAGGGAATCGGACACAGACGGTCACTGGCAGGCGGAGCGCGCGGGCGTTAATCGTCCACGTCAATCCTGATGGGACCCCCCGTGAGGAGGTGGTTCGCTACATGGCCGGGTGCCTCCTCCTCCTCGTCCTCCGCGAGGGCTGCCCTGCGCATCCGCCTGCGGCAGCCCTGGGCGCAGCGGGAGCTCTCGTCCAGCGCCCCGCACACGAGGATGCGGCAGTGCAGGAAAACCTCCTGCGGGCGGCAAGACGGCAGCAGAGTCAGCGCGCGGCAGGAATCTTCGGGAGAAGGCAGGAAAACGGCCAGAGCGATGCGCGGCACTGGAAGCACAGGAGGAAGCAGGCCAAGACCCCGGGAAGCCTCACGTGGAGATGGATTGATGGAAACGTGCAAGTGTGTGACATGTGCTGAGAAAACCCTTGGAGATAGAAGGCTGAGGGGCAAAAGCACAGACCGACGAGGGGCTGAGGCTGGCAGCTGAAATGAGGAGAGTGCAAAGGCCGTGGAGACGGCTGCCTTTTCTGCACAGCAAGGCACACGGTGTGGGACTGCTGCTCCCTGCCCTCTAAACGACGAGAAGAGCAAGCAAGATCCCCGCAAGCCACGGTTAGGGATGCAAATATTTGTGAAAGCGTGGTCAACAGCAAGGTTTGAAGCACAGCGTGTTGCACAGTCCCCTGAAGGGGTGCCATGGAGGCAGAAGCAGCAATCAGAGGGCCAAAGGAATCAGTGAATTTGAAAAGATTTCAATCCTTTTAGCCCTCCTGAGGCTCTGCAGCTAGTACTGAGCATGACAATGATGATTCAAAGACCTGATTTTCTCCAGCATGAAAGAAAAAAGCTATTTGCGTTAGGAAGGCAGTGTTACCCTTCAGCTGTCCTCCCACTACGGCGCCTCTGCCCCAAAATGTGGCTTCACACTGAGCTAACCAGCGTGGTGCCCTGGTACCTGGAAACCTGCAGGGCCTTTGGGGCTCCGAGAGCCCGAGGAGACAGGCAGCTGAGGGGAAGCAAGCTACAGAGCTGAACGGTGCTTTCGGAGCTCACCTTGTTGTCTTTGCCCACGAACTTGAAGACGGGGACCTGGAAGTGCTTGGCAAGATGGTCCTTGGACGTGTACTGTTTCACTGACTCATCAGAAACGCAGCTGTGGAAAGCAAAGGGACGGGCTTTAATGGGCTTCCCAGAAATGGAAAAACAGGCAGGAAAGAAAGAAATCTCAGCTATTTAACTCAAAAAAGAAAAGGAGAGTTTGGCTCTCCCTGGCTAAGCTACCATCCGTGCTACTTCCCCTTTGGTCACAGCAAAAAATTCGGGAATGACGGGGTAAAACCGAAGGTGAAGCTGATTGTGTCTCCAGACAAAGAGCAGCTCAGCAGCGGCGCTGGCGGATGCGGCCAGCCCCTTCGGCAGAGGGCTGCCAGAGAGCTGCAAATTTATCCCCGTTTCACCCTCCCTTGCTACAGTCCGCAGTGATCAACACCACTCTTCAACATCTATAATGTACTAGGTGTATACGGGCCACATAATGATGCTTAAAATGAAGGAGCCTTTGCCCATGTTACTAAAATATTAGGCCACCTAAAATATTAGGCCACCTTAACCTCCTCTGCTCAGATCCACGGCAGCTCATAACGGAGCACCACGGATTGCCCACAGCGGCCTGGCCTTGCTCCAGATACCCCAGAGAGCTGCAGTGTTTGTCATCCAGGCAACCTTTTATCTATTTTTCTTTGGAGAAAGCAGAAGGATGGGAGCAGAGGAGGGAAAACTGGTGCTGGGGTGGTCCAGGCTGGACGCAGAGGATCGGGGCAAATCCCCATTGGCAGCTCAGTGACAGCCCTTCCCAGCAGCAAGAGGAAATTCCCGTTGCCTCCAGCTAAAGTCTATCCCCTCGATGAAGGAATTTATGTAGAATTTCACTCTGGAGGTGTTGGCTGCCGTTAACTCCTGCAGATCAGATGCTAAGGAACCAAACTGATTAGAAACCTCCTGGTTATTGCCTGGGGCTTTAGGGGCTGGGCTGGCGGCAGGAAAACAGGCTATTACAGAACTCTTTGGAGCAGGGCGAAACCAGCAGCGGCTTCAGCTAATTTCACTTTTTAATGAGCAAGAGCCATTAGCCTCTGCTCTGGGCGAGCAGTGCAATCAAAACGCAGAGCACGGTGAGGGCCTGGATAACGGGGCTGGATCAGCGCCAGGCAGCGCGGTCCAGCCCGCTTCTCCTTTCCGTGAAGTTTTAATGCCCTCTGCAGGATAACTGGACCAAAGGGGCTGTCCCTGCCAGGAGAAAAAATGTGTTTTACACAGGGCTCTCAAGCCTGTTTCTGTTCAAATCCCCCAGCTGCTGCTCTGGCGGATGGACCAAGTCACATCTGCGGCTTTCTCTTGTTATTCAGCTCAGGTTTTGACCTCTGTTCCGAGTCCCCGTCTTTTTCCCTTGGCGTGGGAAACGAATGAGTGCTTGGAGTCTGAAGGCAGAGCCAGGGAGTCGGTAAATCAAACCTCTCACTACCAGCCTGTTCATGAGCTGCAGGAACGCCTGGCCCACGAGAACTGCAGCCTAGGACGGAGGGAGGACGAGGCGCTGCGGAGATCCTTGTCCCAGGGCAGCTGAAGCAGCGTCCTGCACCCTGCAGGACAATCCCATGGGATTTGTCAGCAGCAGCTGCACTGGCAGATGACTGAGCCTGGCAGCTGGAGAAATATGGTTTTCCTTATTATATAGCCAGGGAAACAGAACATGGTACTGGCATGAGCAGAATCCCTTTATTGCTGGGCTGGGAAGCATCAGAGAGTGAGGAGGGAAAGGGGAGCTCCAGCCGTGGGGTCTTTTGGCTTCTGCTATAGAAAGGCCACTACAGGGAAAGAAAAAGCGGGGAGTGGTCAACTCACCCATCTTGAATCAGGTAGTACTTCAAGATCTCATCAATTTTTGAGGTGGGGGTGGCAAAGCAGCTCTCGACCAGGGTCTCCAGGCCACTGACATGTACCAAGGGCTCGATGCCGAAATACAGCGAGTCCCGAAGCTTGAGGGTGGGAAGGGAGTCCCTGTACGGCTCCTCAAACTCCTTGTCTTTGAAGATCTCCAGAGTGAAGGGGAAGACGCCTTGGTTGCGGCCCATGATTTCCAAGGGGGAGTTCCTGAGGTTGGGCACGTAGCCTTCGGAGATGGTGTAGCGGCGCGGGAACTCGCATGTCACCGGGATCAGCAGCTTGCTGGTGCGGACGATGATGTCCCCGTTGCTGCCCGGCGTCTGCTTCGGCAGGCCTGTCACCAGGTTGGTGGCAATGATTTTGTCATTGATGACCTGCAGCGAAGAAGGGGAGTTAAGAGGAAGGGGAGGCCACCCTTGGAGAGAAGCACCTCTCCGAGGTCACCTCGCTCGGGAAGGTCACTAGCCTTCACAGGCTCCCGAGGAGCAACGGGTGTACGTACGTCTACGATAGTGCCGCAGGACTTCAGGGAGAAGTGGATGTTGACGTGGGTGCCGTTGGATACTCCTTTGCAGGAAGTGTTAATGAGGGAGAGGTCCAGGCCTCCGACCAGGTCCTTTGGGATGCTCACCTCAATAGAGCTAGACTTGCACAGCACTGGAACTACAAGAAACGTTCCCACAATAACAATAAACACTCTGTATCTGCCAGGGGCCAAGGAAGGGCTCTATTTACTGTTATTGAGGGGAAAAAAGAGGATACCGCATTTATTATTTGTCTATCTTTTATCCCCATCCATGCAACACAAACTGATCCACCACTACCCAAATTCTTCTGGTCCTGCCCCAACAGATGAGGACCACTGCGCTTGCAACAGCAGCTTGGCTATGTAGTATTTTGAGCTATATTTTATACCCAGCAAAGGTCTGATTGATGCTTCTAGCACTGCTATGTCCTGGAGAGAGTCTTTTCCAGACATGGATATCAGATCCATAACACCCCAGGCAAAGGCATTCTTCAAAAGCCCTTTAAAAGGGCTCATCAGATCGAATACAGACATCAAATCCAGAACATGCCAAAACAAGGCAGGGTAATTCCATATAGGTACCCATCCAAAACAGCAGCAGCCTGAACGGTTGTATTTCTATATGCAACAAACTTATCTCTGACCTAAGCAATCTCAATTAGCTAATTCCACTTCCCTCCAATTTCCTTTCAATTTTCATAAAACAGATTTCTGTGTGAGCTCTTTTTTTTTTTTTAAAAAAAAGATGATTCTGTTACATAAAAAAGTGGGACAAGAAGAAGTGATTGGACAAAATGAAACAGGAAATAAGAGGGAATAATTTTCAATAAAAAAGAAAAGTAAATGCAATATATATCCCTTGTGCCCGTGCATGGCTCTTCCATTAGACTCATGGCAAATGTTCTTCTGCTCACAGTCTGGTCCCTGCTCAGATGGAAAAACAAAACCCCTCCAGAATTACATCATTTGGCACAGCTTAAAAATCACATGAGCAGGTACATTTTTTTTTTTGCACCAAAATCTTCTTTTTTCACCAAGCTCTTTTTTTTTTTCCCTAAACTCCCAATCCTTGGCAATCCCTGATAACCCTGTGTCCCAGCAAAGGTATTTTTAATGGCTCCCATGCACCTGCAGGGAGCAGATGTTAACAGAGCCATCGCTTCCAAGGGGTTACGCTCAACAGCACGTGGTATGCCCAGAGCAACACGCTCTCCCAATGCCATGAGGATGGAAAATTCAAGGAAGAGGAAGTCCCTTCACTTTTACTCCATTAGCAAGCATGGAAAACTGAGCGGAGCTCAGAGGAGGCAGTGCTGCACAAAAAGGCTGAACACAAGCAGAGAAAAGGCATTTCAGCATCGCGCTGCAGGAGGAGGTGGGCTACCAGGGAAGGGGAAGAGTTTGCAAAATTTCCAGTGCTTCTTTGGCTGGTGTCCCCGTGTGCAAATCGCAGCCGAGTCATCGATTTCTCTGCAAGAAGATTGATATTTGCCCTGAGCAACGCTGAGGTAGTGCAGGGGAGGGTTGATAGGAAGCAGATCCAATTGCTTCAGGCAACTGGGTCTGCCCTGCACTCTTAATTACATCACTTGATTAGATGCCATAAAAAATCGCACTGGTACAGCTCCAGATATATTCTCTCATATATATATATATCTGCTTACTACTGCAGACCACTGGGTAGGGCCATAAATTCACAAAATATGAGACAACAAGTGATCCTGCTTTATGAGAGGCAGGACCACAAACCAGCCCCGCTGCCACTCGTGAGCAGCCTTGTGGAAGGTTGTTCAAGGAAAACGCTGCCCTTGCCCCGACTCGGCACAACCAAGCAGGGATTTTTGGACACTATCCTGGGTGCTTTTCCAAGGGACAGCAGAAACGCTCAATATCAGAACTAGCCCCCTGCTTTGGAGACATGGAAATGCTTCCTGGAATGACTGGGCAGATATTTAACCCGAGTGACAGATGCTGCACTCTGTAACATCGCTCTGGGAAGCGACCGACCCCTTTTAACTGAAATTAAAAAGACCAAGTTTGAGGCATGGAAAATTTCAGCTCTAATGGCAAAAAAATGGCAAAAGCACACACAGCTGCAGCAAAGCAATAGAAAGGGGGATGTTAAGCAATCTTAATTGTAAGCGATGGTGGCCAAAACTGCCTGTGATGCAAAATGCACTCAGCAGGGTCCCTGCCTGGCTTCCACTCTCCTGTTTGGTGTGAAAAAGAGCCATGGCTGCAGGCATTCAGTTTGGGACGGTCTCTCATCCCCAGCAAAGCTGCATTAACTAAACTGGAAAGGAGAAACTAAGGGAACACAACAAGAGCAAGAAGCAGAAGTGCAGGGGATGAATGAGACACACTATCACCTCTCACCCAAACCCTCCAGGAGCGACGTCCCTTCCAAAGCTCGTCTTCACCCAGCACTTTTGTGGACTTTTGCCCTGTTCCAGCATGGGCTGACGCACGGACTCACCTTGGCAAGTGTGATTATCTTCGGACAGCACCAGTCCCCGCGGACACTCGCACTGGTACGAGTCTCCCACTTCCACGCAGCTATGGCTGCAGCCTCCGTTGTTGTTGTGACAGCCTTCAATTTCTGCAAAGGACAGGCAAATCTTTAGGAAAGAGGCAGCAGGGTGAGAGCTTGCTTCCAGAAAGTGCTGTGGAAGCCTGTATTTACTGTGCAATTGCATGTGGTTGCCATTTCGCCATGAAGTTAACAAGGGATTCAGAGAAAAAAAAGCTTACCACATTAAATCATTCGCTATAAATCACTTCAACGAGAAGGCTGAACAGGCAACCTTCAGCTTTGCCCTTTCCAGCTTCTGAAACATTCCCTTAATCTGTATTTTTATGTTGTTTCTTACTTAAAAAAAAAAAACAGGCAGGGGAGAGGGGATGATTTCCTTGAATTTCTACCCCATGAAAACATATTTGCTCTAGCAGCAGGAAAGAGCTCAAAAACACCCTCCACGTGTGTTCTCAAAATGTGAAAACCTAGGGCAAAGAAGCCTGTTAGCAGTTGTTGTTGGCCTTCTATTGCAAAGAATATAAGGAAGGAAATATTATGATTTCTTCTTCCTTTTTTAATAATCTTCAATGCTTGATTTTTCTAGTCATCTGGGATGAATACTGCTAGATGTTCTCCGCAAAACAGCTGTAAACACAACATACACAAACCATAAAGACAGAATATTTCTCCCTAAGCTAGACACCAGCAATAACTGTGTGGTTTTAGATGCAATGCAAAGAAAACAATGGAAATCCCACACTCAGTCCTATAGCTGGCATGGCAAGCAGCAGCCTGAACGCTCCATGTGAGCCAAAGTAACAGGTAAAACATTATAAGAGAAATTTTCGAGATTAATTTAACCTTATTTGGGGCCACCAGCTATACATATAATTGCTAATCATCATCACGATGCAATCAAGAAAATCTCTTGCTTTCGCTCCCCTTAGCGACAGCTGGGAGGTGATCCACAAGTAAATCACATACTCTAATGGCTAGCAAAGCTGAGGGCACATCTTTAGAAATAAAAGCTACTAACGAGATGGTAAAAATCCCCAGTAGCAGTATTAAATGCAGGAAAAGCACCGTCCCTTTTACGGGAGAGGAAATGAAAAGGTGTATTCATTAAAAGGTGTAACAGAAAAAGCCCAAATGCAGCCCTCATCCTAACTCCAGCAGCAGCTTCCAGACTAGCTCCCTCTTCCCTCAAACTATTCTGGGAAGCAACGAGATCCTCCCATCCCAGTCTAGACATTACCCCAAACCTAATGCTGTCAGAAATGAGCAATCAGCACAGTGCAACTCTCATCCAAATCATCCAAATCTCCCGAGCCAAACGCTGGCATCCCCAGCTGCTACAGGCTCTGTCTGGACAAGCAGGCTTCTAGGCGCATTGCTGCCTCTCGCCCTCGTGGGGATAAATAAAAGCGAAGGCTAAAAGTCACGGACGGGGCAGGGAGAACAACAAGGAGACTTTGTTCTCTTCAATCAGAAACATGCTTCAGTAATAACCTCATTGGCAAGCATGGAAGCGATGGGACTTCCCACCTCAGCTGCCAGGAGTCGAGAGAGAACCAGTGCTGAGAGGGGTGGGAAGGGATTTACCCCATTTCCAGCTGGCTGGGGCATCTTTGCCCCTTCTCCTCCTCCTCACCTTCGCAGGCTTTCCCGTCGCGCCCCAGCGTGCGCCCGATGCCGCACTCGCAGCGGTAGGAGTTCTTCAGGTTAACGCACAGCTCGCTGCAGCCTCCGTTCCCCTGCTCACACTCGTTCTCATCTGCAAAAACCCCACAGTGCATCGTTAATGTGCTCCTGGGGAGCACGTGGCTGGGAAAACGGGATGGGAGCGCAGGCGTGGAGTAGTTTTCCTGGCTTCATGACCTGCATGTGGGTAAGAGAGAGTTGTACTAAGTGCTGCAATGTCCTGGTGCGAGCAGAGCATCCTGCCATACCTTAGTGGCCCCGAGGGAAAACGGGCACACAGACAGCAGCCATTCCAGAGAGGAGATGGACACAGTCCTGCGGGGAAACTTCCACTGGGAAAACCAGTTGCAGGTGCTGAGGAAGTTCATGTTTCCATTTACCTTCTCATCCTAAGCTCCTTCCTTGTTTTACTTGCAAAGAGCTAAAAGAGTTACCATGATTTCACTGTGTGATAAAAGGAGGCGAGTATCTAGGTTTGGAATAACCTTGAAACAGGCCTAAAGTGAGTCCTCACAAGCAATTTACCCATGAGCAGAACCTGTGTCAGTTCCTGTGCTGGCTGCATCCAACTCTAGATTAGAGCCCTCCAGGGTGCCAACAGGATTTATTGAGAGAGAAAAAAAGGAGAGAAGAGGCTTTTGAATCTTTTGGTAAAGCTCAGAACATTCCCCCTAATTTTCTCTGTTTTAAAGGTTGAAGTTCCTCTACGCTTTTTGAAAGGTACTTTGTTCTCTCAGATTCTCATTCTTCAACCTGATTTAATCTCTGTCTGCAGGCAAAATGGGAATCAGAGAGGAGAAAGGAAGGGGAAGGCACTGCTGCTGCCGTACCACAAAAAAATGAGGCTTTTTCTTAGGCAGGAGGCGATGCTGAGGTTCACACAGGCTTTCACCAGAATACCTTTGAAGTGACCAGGTGGCAGAAGCTCTGCAGCACCCGGCAGGTTCTGCCCGAGCGACTTCAGTCCCTCCTCTCCCACAGCAGTGACTCGTGGCACTTCTGCATCACAGGTTGGTTTTCTCGAGGCCGGCTTGAGAAGGAACTGATTTTAACCACGACTCAGCTGGCTGGCCCAGGACGCCAAGTCTAAGACCTGACCCTAAGCCCTTAGGTGAGCTTGCAAATGAACAGGTAAGTTTGGATCAGCAGTTCTGCGTAGTCAAAGCCTATAAGGTACCAAAGAGAAGGTAGCCTAGCACAGGAAGGTTCACACACACAGCGTCCAGGGGGCTGGAAAAAGAATAAGCCGAGAGTTTTCAGTTGTGAAATGCTCATCCTGCCGGGAGAGATTTACAGAAATAAAGATCTGTTCTAGGCAGCAAGGGGGAAAACTCAGCTCCGTCATTTTTCTCCTTCCTTATTCTGCTTTTTAAGACCATAGACTAAGATGGGAGCCAGAAAACAAAAGGGAAGGAAAGCAACAGTAACAGACCCGACTTATTTCTGTCCTTACCAAGACAGGTCTGTCCATCGGGTCCCAGCGTCGTCCCTGGGGAACAAGTGCAGTCATTGGTATCCAAGCAGGAGCCCTGGCAATCCACCACATCGCAAATGTCGTAGAAATCTAGGGCACAACAAGAACGTTGTCAACACGAGCCACTGAGCACGCACACCGACATTACTGCCCTTGTGCCATCAGCTCCATGGCTGCATCCCGTCCAGCAGCCACAGAGCGGGCACACGTTAGGAAAGCTAAACTGCTGAAGCGGATCAGAAGCACCCAGCTCACTCATTGAAAGGTATGGATGCAAATTTTGGCTTTGGCTGCATGCCAGGAGAAATGAGAGGGCCCTCAGCAAAGGCTGAGCCGTCACAGCCGGCTCAGCTCCGCGAGCCGCTCTGGGAGCTGCTTCAGTGAAACTGTCTCATCACCCAGGGCACCCCCTAGAATCATAGAATCATAGAATGCTTAGGGTTGGAAGGGACCTCTAGAGATCATCTAGTCCAACCCCCCTGCACATGCAGGGTCACCTAGAGCATGTGGCACAGGGCTGTGTCCAAGCGGGTTTGGAAGGTCTCCAGAGAAGGAGACTCCACAACCTCTCTGGGCAGCCTGTTCCAGTGCTCTGTCACCCTCACTGTTAAAAAATTTTTCCTTAAGTTCCTGTGGAACTTTTGGTGCTTCAGTTTGTGGCCATTACCTCTAGTTCTGTTGGTGGCCACCAGTGAAAAGAGGCCAGCACCATCCTCCTCACTGCCTCCCTTGAGGTACTTCTAGACACTGCTCAGGTCCCCTCTCAGCCTTCTCTTCTCCAGCTGAACAGGCCCAGCTCCCTCAGCCTCTCCTCATAGGGCAGATGTTCCAGGCCCCTGATCATCCTTGTAGCCCTGCGCTGGACTCTCTCCAGCAGCTCCACATCCCTCTTATACCCTCTTATACCTCACCCCCTGCCCCGGGTGAGAGCTGCTCCCTGCCCCGGGAAGCGGGTGGGAGGTTCACGCGGCAGGAGGGCCCCGAGCAGCTCCTTACGGCCGCAGTAGGCGTGGAAGCAGACGCTGGGCTTGCCCAGGCGGTACACGTAGTAGCCTCCCGGACAGGCCTTCACGTCCACGGTGCTGTTCCACAGGCAGCAGTCGCCGTTGAAGCTGGCGCACGCCTGGCGCGCCACGACGCCGTCGGCCTCGCGCGGGTGGCTGCCGTTGAGCCAGATGGGCGCGTGGGTGCCGCAGTGGTTCTCGGCGATGCAGAAGGTGGGCATGGCGTCGCCGGCCATGCCCGTGAAGCGGTACCACTCGCCGGCCATCTGCCCATCGCAGGCGGGCTGCCCGTGCGAGGCGTTGATCTGGTGCTCCGTGTTCCTCCAGGGCTCGTTGAGGCTGATGTAGGCAGAGCAGGGGTCCAGAGCTGCGGGGCAGGGGGCAAGAGAGAACAGCTGGTAAATGGCAAACCGAGCCGCCGACCGAGAACTGCAAGAAAGGCAAAATAATTTTCCATTCGTGGCTTAACAGGATCTTTCTGATAGACAGCCCTGAGGAGGAAGAGCGAGAGCAGCTAACTAATTGCCTCGTGGAAAATTCTGACAGCTTGGCTTAAATGTCTTGGAAGAAAAAGCAAACTAACAGAGCTTTTACAACATTAAGCAAGTCTGGCTTGCTCTTAGGCTGCTGTAGAGCATGACAGGAGAATATAGATATATATATATAAGCAAACGTGAATTCCAGGGGGGGATTTTGCCATGGGAAATATGTACTGGGAGCACTACTCAAGCCCGGGACAACCACCAGGTGCTAAGCGAGCATCTGCAAGCCTGTCCCTAAGTCACTGGTAACTTCTGCCTTGGAGAAGAGACTGAGATGGTTCTGCAGCCCCTCTAAAAATCCCCCCCGAGCTCACTGCAGCTCTCGCAGTCGCTACAGGCACAAGGCAGAGATCGCCTGGCAAAGGAACAGCGAAGACGCGAACTGCAAGATGCACAACAGGGATTTTCCTAAAGGACAAGAGCATTTTGGTTACGGTCCTTATGGCCCTGCATGGTTGTAAGCACCGTTACCATCTCCTCTTCATTTCGGGACCCAATTTCAAACAGCTGAGCTCAAGAACTGCCATCCCAGGCCCAGCAGCCACATTCCCTGCGAGTCCGCGGACCCTCCTCTTCGCCGTGCAGAGCAGATGTTTGTGCGGGAATGTGTGGGCAGGATAGAAGCAAACGGACCGGGTGGCATCATCATGCAGCGCTTAAAGAGCTCATCCCTTTCAGAAGCCTCTCTGAACCTCCTGCAAGCAATTAAAATGGGACACCACCACGGGGAATGGGACACCAAAAAAAAAAAAAAAGAGGAATTAAAGCATTCCTTACCTATTCAGCCTTCTCATAATTAACCCTGATTTGGCAGCTTCCTCACCAAAAGTCAAGAGGTTACGTTTTCACGTATGTTTAATACCTTATTAAGCACTACTTACCCGTGACTAGCTACTCCCTATTAAGCGAAATGAATGCTAATATTGCCTCGAGTAAGGAAAATTGATTGCCATTTGCTAGAATTAGGCTAATAGAAGCAATCACTCTAATTAAATCCATCTCAACAGGCTGGGGACTGGCACATTGTACTTTCTGTGCTACATTTCTCCAAGTTCCAGAATTACTCACAACGATTGCACTGTTTAAACAACGAGGTGATGCAATCTGGGGAAAAAACAGACATTGCATCGTCTCCAGTCAGACACTCCAGATGCAGACAAATCTTGGTGCAGGATTTTGATGTGCTTCACTGACTTGGGAACTAAATGTTTTGGGGAAGGGATTTCACGGCAGCCTTATGTAGCTCCCTCTGCAAATACCTGCTACCTTGTACCTTCTCACCAACACACGAGCTCTCTCGGCCAACATCCTAACACCATCCTTGGCCACGGCTATATTTTCTTTGGTGTTGAGTCCAGCATAAAAGAGAGCTGCAGGAGACACGAGAGTGCTGCAGAGCTGCAGGGTGGCAGAGAGAAAGCAGGGTTGGGCTATGAAGGAAATCTCTAGCACCATCTCTAGCACTGCAGATTTACTCCCAGCAGCAGCAGTCGCTGGCTCTGCTGAAGGGCAGCGGAACCCGTAGAGAGACCCTGGTGAGGTCCTCGATTCCTGGCTGCTTTACCTTGGCTACTCCTGGCTGCTTTACCTTGGCTATTCCTGGCTCCCCTCACCACTGCTGAATCCCATCCTCCAAAGGGCTCCTTGACCTCTCGGACAGCAAGAGATGGGCGATTTGCTCACAGCTGCAGAGAGCTTCCTCTGCGCTTCCCTCATTTCAGCGTGCTTGGGTGCCGTGGTGTGATCTGGTTTGGGTTTTTTTTTGCCAAACACTGAAGATTAAAAGGGTCTTTTTTTTTTTTTTTTTTTTGCATTAAATGCCAAACAAGGCAAAGCGAGGAAGCCCCGGCAGCGTCCCAGCTGGGCAGCACCAGAATGCTCTCGCTGTCGTTCACGCAGCACAATTAACTGATGCCACATCCTTTTGCAGGCAGAATCTGCAAACGCTCAGCCAGGGGGGTTTTATTGTCTCCTAAATGGACAGGAGATAATTTAAAGGCAATATTTGCTGAGATGAAGATAGAGTGGCTCGGGAAGAGCTAACACAAGGCATCCCAGGGAAGGGGGGAGCGCGCCCTCCGCGCCTTCGTGTCTCCGGAGGAGCAAGGCAGACAGGCAGCAAGGGCAGGCAGTGCTTTGTCAAACACTGCAGGCCTTGGCAGCCTGGGCACCAAGCACCTGGGTAACACAGTTCACGGAAAACTCCTTTTTCTTTCTTCTTTTTTAAAGAAAAAAAACGGAAGAAAAGGGGACCAATCAGTATTTGTCTCTCTCCTCAAGCAGCGAAAGCAGGGGAGCTTTGCACGGGGTATACAACAGTCTCCAGAGCTCTCAGTTTTTCATTTTTCTTGGCTCAATTTCTTTTTTTTTTTCCCTCCCCAACACTTTCTGCTTGGCCTGGGTAACGCAGCAGGACAAGCGCACTTGCTATCATGTAAAGTCACTCGAATTGTAATCCTGATGATATCATTAATTCCCGGATAACAGATCAGACTCTAATAAGTATTTGTAAGTCTGCCGTTCTACAGAAAGGTTAATCCTGTATATATTGTGTCCCTGCAGGTCTCTGCTCTGACCAGAATAAGCAATAAATTAAGCAGCACTGCATTGTGGCCCTGAATTCAGCTGAAATTTGCCAAGTGAGGGGGTGAAAAACGGCATGGAGTTTCTTTCCACTGCTAAGGGAGAGGAAAATCCCCGGTGCTTTAAAGACCTTGGCAGTAGGGATTCTTGTAATCTGGGTTCTGCAACACAATGTTCTTCTAAAGGGAAGGAATTTTGCACCATCACATTTTTCTTGCGTGCCAGGTTTTCACCTAAGCACGTTCCTTAAAGGTGGTGAACAGAAATAAGCTAGAAGGCAATGCCCTCTTTACTCACCCATCGAAGACACTGGCTGCAACTGGACAACAAAGCAGATAGAGAAAAATAAGTACTGGAACATCCCACTCAGCCAAGGAACGGTTGCCACTCAAGTAAGAGGCTGGAAAACCCTCGCACGCACTGCAGCTCCTGCAGTCCTCCTCTCGGGGAAGCTTCTGGCCAGCACTGTGATAGGTCTCCTGGAGGTTTATCAGAGGAAGAAGCTGAAGAAACAAGGGGTACAGGCCCAGCCTTGACCTTCTGCGAGCAGCTCTGCCCCTTACTGACAACAGAGATGTTCTTACTGATCGATTTTGTTTTTGGACTCAACTCCCTATTGTTTTCTCACCGGGCTGCCCCATAGTGACACCTCCACTATCTTATCCGGGGAGGAATTCTAAGCAGGGGACACCCGGACATCCCGGGGGGATAGAGAAGCACAGATTGGTGCTGGTTATCTCTGCTCCTTCCACAAGTCATAGGACTTCACGGCTTCCCCCAGCCACAAAACACCAGCTCGGGAGCCTTAACTACAGGAAATAGTGGCCAGAGAAGTGAGGCTTCTGAGCAGAGATTGCAGGCGAGCGCCTCGAGCTGCGCTACAATGGGAACATCAGTCAAAGTGAAGGAGCGGTGTCCCGCCGGGAAACACTGTTCCCAGGTTAGACAAAGACCCTTTCCCCTCCTGGTCATCTACCACCAAGTTTAATAAAGAAATTTTCCTGCCGTGGCCCTGTGCAGCACTCAAAATGCCCTCCAAAAACAACATGCAAGAAGTGCTGAATTTGCCTTGAGGCAAACTAGAAAGAATTGAAACCTCTAGGATCTGTGCTGGACAAGACACACGAAGACACCCCAGCAGTGGAGCTTTTTTCTTTTTTTGTGCTGAATGACTCCAGAGGATGATGAAAGAAGCTGTATAAAGATCTGTCATTGCTCCTACCAATGAAAGAGACCTCTGCAGTTAAACTGTGCTGACAACTGTGCAGTACCAGTCATTTTTTTTATACATCACAACAGGAAAGGAGAACACATCCATTATATGCAAAGCTAGCAGGACAGATAACACTCAAAGGTGATTATGAGAATTCCCAGAAGAGAAACTAAAATTGAACAGAAAATAACACAGGGAGCCACAGGAAGTTGTAGTTTGCTATTTTCATTCAGAGGTTGATTCATACTTAGGATCTTGGGTAAATAAAAATGACGAGTTTGAATCGAGTTTTCTCCCTGTGCTGGAGGTGTGTGCTCTCTGGCTGCTTCACTACCAGCTCTTTTCATTTCTGTAGGTGGTGCTTTAGGTCTAACCTTACTAACGCTTTGACAGCTGACAACACACAGAAATAAACTGCATCCTAACCCCCTCTCACACAGCCCCAAGGGCCTCACAGCAGTTCCTGTCAGGTTCTCCAAGAAGGACTGAGAAAGGAGAGGCCTCAGGATGCCCCAAGCTGACGCTTCCAAATGCTCAAGGAAAAAGTCCAAAGCTACAGCGGATTCGGTGTGCCACCTCCGAGCACCCTTGGGATCCGCAGGGAAGAGTGGAAAGCACCAGAGGCAGCTCTTCTGCTTTGCATGGTGCCTCAGGCGCCGTGTGGCACCTACGCGGCCTCCAGGGGTGGAAGTCTCAAGCCCAACGGAGGGCCCTGCATGTTGTAGGGCGCTGCTGGTTTGTAACGGATCAGGGATTCAAAACCCTGGAGTTTTTGCCTCAATGGGTCTTTTCCCTTCGGCAGAGCCACCTCCCAAGATACCCGCCTGTCCGGAGGGAGCGCGTTGGGGAAGGCCCGTGCAGCAGGAGCGTAACGAGCGGGGCTGGAAGGGGCAGGCGGAAGGGCTAATCAGCACTTCCCGCCGCCCAGGGCCCGGAGAAGCCAACAGGATCCCACCCGCGACGGAGCGGAGGATGCAGGTTTACAATGAGCCCTGACAGGCTGCCAGATGGATTGCGAGAATGTCAAGGACGCCCAGATAGCTCTGGCCTCTGTAAACAGCTCGTCCCGGGAGCCGGGGCCGGCGGGAAGGGCTGTTGGGATCCGGAATGTGGGGTTGGGTGAAGCACGAGCATGTTTAACAAGAGAGAAAGTTTCAAAACCAAGAGCATATTAATA
This sequence comes from Tinamus guttatus, assembly GCF_000705375.1. The sequence continues at coordinate 215,129 of NW_010581633.1, forward strand.
TTGAACACAAGACTCCCAGGAGCAGATATTACCTCCTTGCACTTATGGGAGCCCTGTGATGCTGAATTTGAGTGTGTTTTTCCAGAGGTCTTGCAGAATCCAGTATTTTTCCATGATCCTCAATTTGCAGATGGAGAAATCAAGGCACAGAGATAGAAAAGCTGTTATTACTAGGCCAGTCAGCAGCAGGAACAAGGGCAGAGCCCATCTCCTACAAGGTTACAGAGTCACAGCTCCACATCCTAGCACCAACACCTCTAATTCTTCAGGACTATAATATACAGCAAGTTTAATTTCCATTTCCACATCCCAATTCTCACCCCTTAAGTGTCAGTATGGAAATAAAACTTATTATTTAAGAGGAATAACTGGAATCTCTAAGGGTAGAAATATATTTAAAATATGAAAAAGCTTCTTAGAAAAGAGATGCATGCAATGTGGCAAACAGCATTGCAAAAACAGCACTTCAGATTTACAGTTCCACACAAAAATGCAAAGAAGAGAGAAATAAAGTGTCCCGCTCACTCGGAGGTGCTTTGCAGAGCAGCCAGCTCCACGTGGCTGATATATCACAAAGATCTGAGGCAACGCCAGTTTCAGCGTGTTGTGCAAACCCTCCTAGACCCGACATGGAAAAAGAGCAAGGACTTGCACAAGGTAATCACCACCACTGCTTGTCAGGCAGGAAAAGCTGCAGGGAAGGACAGAAACTTCTTTTTATTTTCTTAAAAGAGCAGAGAGCATGAGACCTCCATCTAGAAAGGCTTGCAAGTTAAGACCTTCCAAGCACAGAAAAAAAAACAACCTAATAAATTTCTCTGGATAACTACACATTTTACGTGTATTTATTTGAAAGCTCCCTAGCATAAAGGGAGGGAAGAGAGGTTCAGCTCAAGAAAAAATGGAATTGGAAGGAAGCGACACACGGTGCCGCTCGTCCTTCCCGGGGCTGCAAGGACGGAGCGCTGCAGTGAGATTCTTGCCTGCTCAGGGCACAGCTGTAGACTTAATTCACTCCTCCTTTCACCCCATCTGCTCTAAAACAGCAGCAAGGCACGTGCAGGTACAACTTCATTACAGTATTTTCCTGCTTTCAGAGTATTTCAGTGGCAGATGTCAAGGTCTCGAGTCCTTCCTGATGCCAATTTGGATCGGTCTTTATGCCACTGCTCCAAGCAGTTGGTCTAGCTCACCTGTAAAGGCAGCTGCTTGGAGGAAAAGGCTTTTTAGTTTTGAACTACATTTCAACAGTGATTAAAGGGAAGTCACTATGACTAGCAAATTACAACCCCTCCCCTCTGTATTAAAATCTCCAAAGAACCCTGGCCAATAATGATGGAAAAGTGCCCAGTAACAGATTTCACAATCGACATGTATCATGACGAAAATCTCCCAGCATCTAACGTCTCATTCTGACACCCTATAAACTTAAGACAAAGTATACCCTCTGCTGATTTCCAGTCTTGATGGATGAAAGATTCAGGGCAAGCCAGACCACAGTCATTCAAGACCCTTAAGAAGGGGAGAAAAATCTTAAAATGTCAATTTTTCTCACTTGAATGCAGCATAGAGCTTTTTAACTCTCACAGCATTTGATATGTTTGAGGTCGCTGGGTATTTTACGCCTGAATATACCTGCAACCTGCCAAGTGGCTCCAGGGTTTGTTAGCTTCCCCAGGGAGCTTTTATGCTGCTCAGCGAGGGTAGACCAAACAACTCTACAGCTACCTCAGCACCTCGACTGCTCCCGAGATCCCTGCGTTAGGCAGCTACGCATGGCAGCGAGATCTCCATCCAAGCTTCTTCGGGAAAGCTATTATCTGTCTGCACCACCACGGCCTCAGTGATGTAAGGTCAGGAAGAAAGAACCTAAACAGAGAGAAATGAAGGAAACTCAGGAGGGAGCTGCCACACGTGCAATAATCTCCCTCAGCTGGGGGAAAATGATGTTATCCAAGGGCACAGATTCAAAAATTGAATAGTTATTTATTGTTCCAGAAGTACATTACTCTTTTATACATATTTCATAAATGATACAGGATTTTACACATGTTCAGTATTTTTTTTTTTTTTAAGAAGGACTTTTCTCCATGCTCCCTCCCTCATCCCAAACACACACCAAGGATTCAGCTACAGGATTTTCTTCTCTTTTTTTTTTTTCCCCTTTAAAACTCATCACACAAACAGAATAAAACAGATAAAAAATAATCACACGTAATTAAATTGAAAGACAGAGGAAAAGGGGGAGGGGGAAAACTAGAAACATGCACCCATTCAGTCCAACATGCCACTGAGTGAGAAGAGGCAGCAATCCCAGCTGTGTTTCCACATCTGCAAGGCACCTGGCGTCTGATTAATACTGATTTTTTTCTCCCCCTTTTTTTTTTTATTTTTTATTTTTTCAGACATGGTTCTCCAAAAAAACTGGAAGCCTCTTGCCATGACACAGTGAGGAGTAGTAGTGAAAGGTCAAAAAAGCAGCCAGCTCTTCTGTGTAGAAAGCTTAGTGTCCTTTTCCTACCTTCATCCTGCCTCCGCAGCATTTAGCAGCAGGATGCTAAAAAAAGAGGCTGACCCACTTTGCATCAAGAGGTGTTTTATCTGCTCAGAAATCAGCCAGTCTTGGCTAGCAGAGAGGGCAACGGGTTGACTTCCCTTCCTCTTTCTTTTAGCTAAGAACAAGAGATGTTATTAGCCACTCCTTAGAAATCCTGACCTGTGGGTGCAAAGTTCACTCGAAGCTACTTAGGGGAAAGTGCCAGTGAACTGAAATTGTTCTGCTTTGCATCGTAGGAGGCCTTGGGCTTTCCCAAAGCCTCCCAACAGGAAAATGTTCTGATCACGTGTGAGACTCTTAATCCTGCTACGCGAGCAGTCAAATAGCAAGTATAATTATTCCATGTTCCAAAACTGTTTGGTTAAGCAGAAGTCATGATTCTGAGGCAGTTTCATAATCCTTTAAGCCTTCATAATTCCATAGTCCAGGTGGCTATCAGATTTGGGGTGGGAAGAGGGAATCTCCCTCCTTTAAGACTGAATATAAAAACTCTCATGCAATGCTGCCATTGATTTCTAGAAGGAGCTCAAGAGCACTGGGACTCCAAGTTTATATAATAATCCAAAATATCAATTATCAAATGTCCAGAACAAAACTTGTTCCTTCTCTCACTTGGCTACAATCAATTCTGTGCTACAAATAAGCGAAGGAGGAAGTCAGTGGAGCACATAGGGTGGGCTGGGGAGGGGAAGCTCACGGTTTTCCAGTAGAAAGCAGTCTCGTAGTAACTTTATAAAAGAGACCAGGTCTGACCAGAAGTGTGCGTGTTAATGGTGATGGAGCGCAAGTTCTGATCACCAGCCATGGCTCCGGGTGGCTTAAATTCTGTGTTTTTTTTTTTCCCTTTTCATTTTTTTTTGAGAGAGAGAGAGAGAGATCTGAATCAGAGAAAGGAAAATTTAAAAAGCTAAGCAGGCTGCTGGTGTCTTTTCAAGAGGCAGACCCTGCAAAGCTGGAAGAAGACACCCCTACCCCAGCATTACATTCTTTTCACAACCCCCCCAATCCTGTATTTGCACACAATTGTCATTCAGACACTTTTAAAACACGACTTTTTGCCAAGCCCTTTTCAGAACTAGCATTCCACAATGTCCCATCTTCGGATTTAAAGGTATTTCCCTCCCTTACAGTCCTTTGTCTTGATTAAAGGTAAAAACCCTCCACCCCCACACCGCCTCCCAGCTTCCACCTGCAATGCTTTAATTTAAAAAGGCAAGAGCTATGAACAGGTTTTTTGCCGGGGTCCAGAGCTTCTTGGCTGATCAGTCCTTTTCATCAATTTGCTGGATGGGCAGGTGAACCTGCAGCGGATCTCGAAGCCTCTTAAGGTCCAATTCTGCCTAAAAGCAAAAGATACATTGTAAAGACCAGGCTCCCCCTGCATCTCCAAGCCCACGCCCCTTTACAGAATGGAAAGCTTTTTTGTACTTCCTCGTTTCTCCTATCCAGGAGGGAAGTGCACAAAAATAAGCTGAAATTCTGGGATACCCATTTCCAGCACTTGCTGAAAGACCTTGGCTCTGTACCTCTCCCAATTGGGCTTTATTCAACCACTAAGACACAAAAATGCTGCAAATGTCTGTAGCAGAGCCAAAAAACCTAGAGATTGAAATGGAGATGTGCAGATGTACCCTGTGGAAGTGCCGCGCTCTGTGAATGCATCAAAGGCAAAGAAAAATTGCAGGGAAGACATGATCCCCATAGACTCACGGGGTCTTCATCTCCCTTGTTTTTTAGCAGAGAAACCAGGTCTGCAGGTCCAGTGTACTCAAGTACAGTTATGTCAGGGGGATGTGAACCCCACAAATGCAAAACTTCATTCCTTACTCAACCCAACTGGTGTGTAGGAGCCAAGGAGAATGGAAATCTTGAACTAGATCCCTCTGGGGTTTAAGTGCTTCAAGTGACTCGGGATTTGCCAGTAGTTTCTAAAACATTCTTTATGGATAGATACGCGCAACTGTCTGATGTTGATTTAGGTATCCAGCAATTCCATTCCTGGGCAGATTAAAGCCAATTCAGGGACTGCACTGGGGCTGCGACAAGAAAATTAAGGCTGAAAACTTAAGACATTCATTCTTGTTTGAGGTGCATCTGTTACCAGCAGCTACAAAACTGGCAGGTCTTTTTAATTCCGGAAAAAAATCTCATTACCTGAGCAATTGCATTCTTGAGTTGATTGTATTTCTCTAGATCAAATCGCGTCTTTTTGGCTCCTTTATGGAAAAATAATAAGTACTGTCTGTCTCTGGCATCTGGATAAGCATATTCCTAGAAATAAAAAAGCAGAAGACATGAATGAAGCACCTCAAAGCAGGAATAGCTTTCACCCCTATTATCAGATATGATTTGGGGAGGATAACTGATATCTGCCAACCGAGACACAAGACTAGGCAGCACTGCCTAAGCTCAGTATTTGCTCTTCCCTCTGCTGTGTTCCTATATTTTGATGGGGAGTTAGAGCAGCTTTTCTCCTGTCCGGAGTCTGTGCACCTTTCTCCGCAGGAAGAAGAGGAATTAATGTATTCCAGGGTTCTAAAACACTCACAGTTTGCAGTTAATCAACAACGAAAACACCCCACTACAGTCTAAAGCACTAATCTAATCATTCTTTTACAGAACGTTACAGTGTTATTAGTTTGCTTCTTTAAAAAAACAGCAGAATGGGCCTGTTAAACACAATGACTAATTAAAGCAACAACAGTTGCCTATGAGCAGTTCTCTAAGCCAAACCAGAATCTATCCTAGTGGTCTGAGACCTTCTGAGCCATTCCGTCCTCATCGCTGGGGTGGGATTATGAAGGAGTGGTAAAACAAATTGTGTGCTAAACCCTGCCAGGAATTTGCCACTGATGTGAGGACTCGGAGAAGCGCAGCTCTATTTTGTCCATAGATTTCCCATCACTGAAGCAAGGCTGGTTTTCAAAGACTTGACCAGGGAGTCAATAGATATGGGATCATACTAAGAGGCAAGCATCCAAACGGATGTGTTATATCTGGATAAGAGGCTAAATTCCTAACACAACTGAAGAGAAGCAATTCCTACATGTTTTACGAGCACTTTTTGTCTCTTTAGAGATCACTGTCTGATACAGAGATGAGTATTTTCTTGAAACACGGAAGACCCTCTCTTGTGCCCCTGGGTTATTGGGACTGATAAGTCACAACACTTAAAAGACTACAGGGTAGAGCACAACTTAATTGCAGTGCAAGCAAGAAAAGTCGATCAAGAAATCTGTAACGACCACCACCAAAAACTCCACCAAGATCTGCCCCCCTCTGCATAGCAAAAATTACATCAAGGGGCCCCCAGCTCTGACACAGCAGAGAAGCGGCTAACTGCCAGTTTTTCTATTTTTCTACAAAAAGCCCAAATCAAGCCTTCTATTGAAGTGCCAACATCAGCACAACATGTCCTACCTGGCGAGTCATTACGAAATAAGCATACATTGCCATGGCACTACCATAGGTGATGAAATAGGTGACTGGTTCCATAATGTCCCAAGAATATTCCCACCAGGTGAGGCGGGCTAGAATGCCGAACTGAGTGGCCATGTAGGCCAGCCCTCCCCACAAAACCAAGGTGGTCCTCT
>NW_010581633.1:221299-252683 GCF_000705375.1 Tinamus guttatus
CTTCTCTGCTTGCCTGCTGAGCTCCATCCTTACCTGCAGGAAAAAAAGAAACACGTGCTTTGTATTCTCAGAAAAATATTATGTATTATATATATGTATAATATATATATATAAAATATTGTTATTAAAGTGTAACATAAAAAAATACTCTGCATCTACACAAATCCTAGATCATCTGAGATGCATGACCTGACTACGGGCTACACAGACATTCCCAAGATTTATTTTCCATCAGTATCTCCCATTATCTTTATTTATTTTACTCAGCATACTCTGGACACTCAGCAAAGGTGTCTACTTCTGTGCTTGCAGGGATGTTTTGTTGCATTAGCACCAGGCTTTCTATTTATTCACTTCCAGTTCACTTCCACCTACACAAAGTTTCTGCAGAAACAGATGTGTCTTGGTATAGATTCAGTGCCATCATCTGCTTCACTGATCTTAAAATCATCCGAAGGGATCTAATTAAAACCTCAAAATACATTAATCTGGCATTTGGAGGATAAGCAAAATAAAAATGAGACTTCTCACTTTTTCTAACGGTGCTAGCTGCTCCTTCAGTTCCTCTAGCCTTCCTATTAGCTCCTTCTCCTTGTTCAGCTGGTGCTCCTCAATGCACAAGGCCGTTAAATGCTGAACCAACGTCTTGACATCATTCAGCGTGGTTGCATCTTCATGGCTTAAGAGCTCTAGGAAAGAAAGAGGTTGCTTTATACGCAGTGATCCACACAATTCCTTAGAGATTTATCCGAAACTGGTATCACTTTGCACAGGAAACGTGTGAAACTTCTCAGCACAAAAGACTTAGCTCCAAGACAATGCAACTCTAAGACAATGCAACTTCTTCAAAAGAAAACCAGGCTTTATGCCTATGAATTGATAAAAAAACAAGAAAAAAAAAGATAAATACTAGTAGTTGGCCAGTTATCAAGAACTGCATTTTTATACAAAAGACAATGAAGATAAAGGCATAGCTAAACTAGCAAGACCAGCTAGTCTTCACTAGCCACTAGTCACACCAGCTGTCAGAAACAGCTAGAACTGAAATAAACTGAAACAAAGCCCAGGAGCAACTGCAGCTCCTGAAGACAGCAGACAAGGATCTGACATTAATGGTCCCCAGAACATAACAGCCTAATGAGAAAATCTGTTAATACTTTGCAATTTCCTTGGGCTTGCACCTTAATTTATTTTCTCCAAACATAATTTTATCAGCACAGAAAGCAGAACTGACACAGGAAAACCACAGCACCCAACTTCCAGGGGAAGCCAGTGTTGGCTTGCAACGCTCAAGCAACAAATGGAGAAGTTGTGATCGATGAAAAGCTGCGGACAGTCTGAGTTCTAACATGAGCAGCCTAATAAGGGACAGAAATAATTCAGCTGGCAGTGCCAAAGGACACAGTAAGCAAAGCACATTCTGCCCCCTGCCTTAAACTGAGCATCTTTAATTGGACAGGGAAGAAAAAATCCACATGATGCTCCTGAAGCAGCTGCAGGCAATTGCTTCATGTTTCACATTGGCCTTGTGGAGAGTTTTTTGTTAAAATACTCCTAAAGTGATTGCAAAAACCATCGTTAGTGAAGATCAGTCTAAGAAACGGATTAGGGCAGAAATGGCATCCCCCACATAGCCCCACATCCAGGTGTCTGGTGCCTACCAGGAACATGTGGCTTCACAAAGCTCCCTGAGTCACCAAAATTCTCTCATTTACTTAGTATTTTTATACTGTGACCAATAAAATGCTGAGAAGCTTTTATAACTTTATTATTCTCTTGGCAAAAGGGTCCTCAGAAGCTAACAGTCCTACTAAGAAAACAGCACGTATCAGTAGAACTTCCTAAAAGCCACCAAGGTGGTCTCAGGCTCCAAATAAATCCTCAGAGTCTGTTTTATTTTTTTGATAGATCAACTCGCTTCAACATGTTGACTTATTTGAGCTGCTCAAACAAAAAGGAATATTGACAGCTCCCTGCCAGCTGCTGCCCTACAAATGATTTTGTCTGTAAACGGCTGCTTGAAGTGAGAAGTGTAAGAGAAAAAGCAAGTGCATAGGTGAAACATTCAGATAAACAGGGGAAGATACTCCCACCATCTAAACTCAACCTGACACATGCTCTCAGGTCATAAACTTGTCCTATTTTGCTTGCTTGATTACAGGGCTAAAACAAAATTAATTAAGCTCATGCAAAGACCTCACATGTAATTCAACCTAACAGCTACCTATAAAAAAGAGTAGGGGGAAAAATAAGAATATTAAATTTCTGCCTCTTTCAGTAAATGTCTCCAAATCTTCCTGCAAGTTTTCAGACCTGGAAGTTACACAAGTTGCTGAGGCCCACTATTTTAAATGATTTTGCTATTAATTCAAAAGAGGCTGGTTTCCTTTCCCATTTATTTCTTAGTAATGCGACCTTGTAAGAGCACTGTCATTAATTTCACTGCTTGTCAGCTAACAAGCTTTCAAGGTTTGTTTGCAATGAAGCACCATCCTTAAAGAGAATAAAACCCCCTCCTTTCAGGCTATGAGAAGGATTTTTTGTTTCTCCAAACCAAACTGACTTTTGTTCATTTTCGGCTCCTTCACAATGAGATAAAAATGGTAAATGGGTTTCCCTCCACCATTTTTTCTTTTATCCCTCTTATGAGGGATACTGGCCCTGAAAACATGAGTATTTGTTTTCCAGCACTGACTACTCTATGAGAGCAGATATAAGTATGTTACACTGTAAAGGCAGGATTAGAAACTGCAAGATTTCCTCTTCTAGAACATGAAATGTTATTTTTACAGGTTAGGAAAGCATGCTGCAGTTACAGGCAATCCTGAGACATGTTACCAGAGGCAAGTGGGTTTACCTCTCTTTGGTGGTCTAACAAGATATGTGACATCGTTGATGATCAGTTTGAAGTCATCGAGCAGAAGCAGGTCTATGCCCGTGGAGGAGGCAACACGGGTGCCATCTGCAAGGCAAACACAGCAGAGCTCATTAAACAACACAGAGCACCCGAACGGGCCGCGCTCGCGCTGAGCTCGTTGCAACAGTAGCCCTGATCCCGCTGCAGGACTGTTTTTTATTGACAGTACTCTTGGTAAAGCTGGATGTGCGGATTAAGAGATCATATAGAGCAAACACTAGCTAGGCCAATGTATGCAGTTGCTTTTCTAACAACGTGGGGTTTTGGGGGAGAGGGAGGAGGGAGTGTTTTATAAAAATAAGTACCCTTTACCCTACCACATGATATTTGAATATTTAACTTCATCCTGCAGCACAATTCACTTGAGTGACTTTCACCTCTTTGTACTTGCATAGAGATGCTATTTCCATCTCTTGACAGCTTTGGCATCGCCTCCCTGCCAGGCCAAGGCCTTCCATGACATATCTGTCCTCACGTCACTCTCAAGACAAACCCAATATTTCAGAGCTTTGGTGCTAGCAGAGCATTCCAGTTAGACACAGAGAAACAGGACATTTTGAGTGCAACACAATCTAGTTTTAAAGGCCAAGGAAAATACTGTTTCCCCTGCCCCATTCTTTACACCCAGTTCCTTATGGATTGATTGGAATCTCTATATAGGCTAGACAGCAGGAAGCACTTACCTAAAGCTTGCACATCAGTCCTAACAAAGGTAAACTGAGGAAGTGTGGTTGGTGATATTACGAGGGCCTTCAGGCAAAAACAACTAAAAGTAATTTATGACTTCATTAACATCCTGGATATAGGTTTGCCCATTGTCTGTAGCAGCAATTTGCATTCTGAGCATCAATTTTGTGTTTATCAGTTGCTACCTTCGGAACCTCGAGCATCAACCTCTCCTGAAAGCCAGTCAAGCTCTGCAGTGCTCCTGGGCTGCTGTGTCCTCACAATTAGCACAAGAAGTGCTGCAGCGTGGGCTAGTACACTCCATCCAAGTCAGGTGGATGTAAGTGGAGAAATAATGAATATTATGTCTTTTGTTGATGGAGAATCATCAAGAGTGAAGCTAAGGCACTAGAATTGCTTCCTCTTTATTCACTCTACAGTCAAATATTTCCTTAGGCAACTTTAATACGTGCAGATACTTAACAAAATATTTCAGCTCTAAAATTGACATTTTCTTTTCTTCCAGAGTGTCCAAGAACTCACTCCATTACAAGCTTTCACTTAAAAAGTTAAACTCTGCACAAGAATAGCTGGCAAACAAGGGAAGCCCTTAGTCCCCACTAAGCAGTAGTACCTGCTGAGTAGATGGCAACCCGATCGATTCCCCGGTCCTCTGCTTGCAGCTGTTGTAGGAACACGCCAACCGAGTCCGAGATGGGCTTCAGCGTGAACTGGCAGCGCTCCCGGCGGGAGGGCAGGTTCACAGAAATGACAGGTAAGCCGTTCTGATAAACCACTGTCACTTCTGCACGGGAGACACAAAGGTACGTCAGCCTCACACTCCTAACGGGCAGCCCTGTAACACTTCCATAGCTGTCCTATGGAGACAAGACAAACAGCTGAATGCAAAACAGGTGCTTCAAAATGTTGGTTCAATGTCGGGTCATCTAACATCAAGAGATTAGGGTTTCTTTTTTTTTTTTTGAAAATCAAAGTTATTTTGGACTCTGGAACACAAAACACTGCACGGTTTACAGACTTACAGCCCAGAAAATACAGGCAGACCACACACTAGGAGGCCTCCAGGAAAAAGAGACTTCAAACGCTTGAATTTGTGCTTAGTTTGGGCTTCTTCTAAGTTATACAGAGGCAAAACACCTGCAAGAGAGCAAGCAGGAGCATGGGGCTGCAGGAACAGCACTCACTGAGTTTAAACTCCAAGGCCACACTATCTAAAATTCATGGGATTAGTACACTTTGCTCTTCAGAAGAAGATATTACTTCTAAGGCATAGATAAAAGAAGCCTTTCCATTTCTTGAGGGCTGGCAGAAGTTTTTTCAAGTAGGTTCTTGAGTGTGCACCAGCACAGGCTGGAGGGTAGCTGCCTGGAGAGCAGGTTTATTATTATAGTGACTTATATGAACGGGAAGCTGATTATTATTTCCCTACCAGCACACGCTGCATGCTTTAGGCTATTCAGACCACAGGAAGAAAAGAAAAGGGGGAACAAAAGTGAAGTTCTCTGCCCTTCGCCGAGTCATGAACAGTCAAAACTCCCCAAACGCTGGAGCTAAGATAGAGCTACGCACACCTAGCAGAACAATCCACTTTGGGCTGTTGGGGATTTTTGTTATCGAAAAAAAAATCCAGATTTTTTTGGTGCACAGAGCATTTGCCAGCTCCTAAGAGCTTGTGTGCCCAGGCAGTCCCACCTGACGGAGCTCTGCTCCATGCACAGGTTTAACTGGCATAAGGACACGGCCCGGCCGTGGGAGCAGCTCACATCGAAAGGGAAGTAGAGACAAATATGACACGTGTGACATCTGAAATGACTAAAACCTCTCAAGAAGCTCCAGTATTTTGAATCCTATTCAAACCCTATCCTCAAGAACCAGGCACCTGACAGGATTTCAGTCGCTTAAGTGCTTCAAAACTTAAAATTCAGACTATAGTCAGGTATTTACTGAAAAAACATGCTAAGCGCCAGTTTATTTGGACAGCTAAACAGAAATTGAAGCTCCTGATCAGCAGCTGTTTTGACACAAGCCCTCAGATTTTGCTTTCTTCCATCCAGGTATTTGTGCAAAAGACTGCTAAGAAATAGATTAGCATTAACTCTGGATGGGAATTTTCTACCTGAGAGAGCAGCTCAGGAGTAATTCACATGTTTGGAAGTTCAAAATAGCCAGTTAAGTATTAACATTCATTGGTTCTGGGAATAACGTATACAATATGAACTTCAGTATTCATTACAAAACTACAAGAGTGCTGTAGAGAGCTCTGTTCACGTGAAAACATTTTACTTAAAATGCTACTATGCCACTTTTTGTATAATATACTAGGGAAAAAATTCCGAACAACTAAAATATAGTGTTTGCACCAACGTTTCCTGTTCACCCCCTGTGCTGCAAGACGGCAACTGCAGCTCTGCTAGTGCCAGCATTGCCGAAAGGACACAGAGCACCCGTCTTTGCCACATTTTAATCTAATACAGACCAGATGCAGGTGGAAAAAAAAATGATGGGCAGGTCCATACCAAAACTGTTTGGTGCTGGTAACAAGGGGAAACCTTTTGTTCCAAGGATTTATGGCTTAGGTGAAACGTTACAGCCTATTTTTTTCCTTAGGAGGCCACGTTCAGCAAGTCTGGAATTGCAGCTGTTACGTTCGCCCTCATGAAAGGTTTTTATACAAGTCATTCCCTCTAACCCAAAACTCCCTGGCAGGAGGGCTCATAATCCCACTTGGATGCTCTCTCTGCCTCGCACAGAAGCAGAGTGGCCTGGCCATTCTTTTACTGCACTGGAGAGGGAATAGCTCAAAGTTAAAAATAATATATATAAAAAGGCAGCAGAGACAACTGCAGTAAGAGTTGCACAAAATGCTGATTTATGGCACCCTGCCCTGCTCTGGCAGCCCCGTGGACTGCTTGCTTCAAGGCAAATACAAGCAACCAAAGGGACGACGCATTCTGGTGTCCCACTAATTATAGAGCTAACATTTTGGGTCATCGGCACTGATGAAGTTTCAAGCTGGTGTTTAAATGCAGGAGAAAAGTCAAGAAAAGCAATTGAGCACAACTGGATTGCACTTACATTTCTGGTCGCTTGCAACTTGGCCAGGTGGGCCACTAAATAAGGATTTCCAAGCTTTACACACTTTATAAAGCATGAAGTTGCCCCAGGCTGGAATGTCATCCACGCACCACAAAGCTTTGACTCAGCCACATGTGAACTAGTAACACATCCTTGGTATTTTTCAAGATTCTCTTCTTCCTTACATAAGAACTTAAGCAGTACATAAGGCCAAAACAATGTAAAGTTTAATGCACAGGGTGGCCAAAGGAATCAGAATTGAACTTTTACTGCTGCTACAGGCAGAGTTCTTCGAAAAAGTAACAAGGGAAACATTCAAGCATCGGATCAGAAGAGGTAAATTAGGTCAGGCAAGTATCTACAAGCTTACATTATCCCCTCAGTCTTGCATTAATCTACATTTCCACCTATTTAAGTCTTCTAAGTTTTTATTTCAGCTCCTTCCACGCTTGCGCAGGGCCGTTATGCTGGCAGGGGAAGCGCTGTGGGCCTAACGAGCCTTTGCTTCATTAGCGTGCAGCTTTGGTAATGAGCCCTGGTGGGGCCTGTGTCAGCACGAGTGGGTTATTCTTTGTGCACAGAGACCAAGTGGGCAGCGCCCTCAAAGCTGCTCCTTCCCTCTTTGTATTTTGGCAGCGGGAGGTTTTTGCCAAGTTCCACCTACCTTGGCAGGGCGTTCGGAGCTATCAAAACAGCTCAATGTCTGAGCTGGGCTAGGAATTAAATAAGGGAACAAAATGCACTTGACTTCACGGCTTGTTCGCTGCCTCCTATGCGAAAATATCCCGTTTTGGGGAATGGGATTTCAGTCGGCGAAGTCAAAAGGGAGCCCAGACTTGCTCCGGGCCGGGACTCACCGTCAGAGGGCACTACTGTACTGCAATAGACCACGCGCAGGCTCTGCCAAGGAGAAAGCCTCGGGTGCACCTAGAAAACAGCCAAACACAGCAAAACCACAAATGGTCAGCGCCGCTCGCGCGTGGGAATCGCGCCCCGTTCCCACCCCCGTCCCCAGGCCCGCACGGGGAATTTCCTCCCTCCGTCCCCTCCGAGCAGGGCTCCCCGGAGGAAAGAGCATCTTCGCCAGCCATCTGTCCCCCAGCAGGGCTCGTCCCCTCGGCCAGGCCCATTCACATGCCTTCACGAGAAGGTGCACTGAGACGGCTGGGATTTTTCTCTTCTTTTGCTCCATCTCGATCTCTCTCTATATATACATATAAGATATCTTAAAGCCAGATGCTCCATGAACATAAACATTTTGAAAAACACAACTTCAAGTCTTACGCGGATGCAAAGGCAGAAGTCACACGAAACAGCAGGTGTTAGAGGTGGTTAAAAAACAAAACAAAACAAAAAAAAACACACAACAGAGCACGGGTGAGGGATAGGAAATTCTGGAGTAAGAGGCTCCTTCTCTCGGGTTTTCTCTGGTGATTTAGGGAATTTTCTCATCCTTGCAACAGGGAGAGGCAGGCAAAGCTGCAAGTTGCTAGCAGTAAGTGTGACTGTTTGGGAAAAAGAAATCACCTCCAAATCCCACTACTCACCTACAGCCCCAGCACAGAAAAGTCCCATTTCAGAGGGAACAAGGCCTTCAACCAGCTCTCAACCTGACCCGCACTCCAATTTTTCAACAGTTCAATGCTATTTTATCATTTTCATCTTGGCTGCACAAAGATAGTCCCAACCAATTCAAGAGGGCCTCGAGAGTGGGAATTATCCTCAGGCAGTCAGTACCCTGACAGCTCCAGATATATGGTCTAAACTATGTTTAGGTGTTGGATTTACTTGTAATTAACCTGTAAAGTGCTATATTTATACTCCTTTTCCCCCTTCCAACAGTCCTGACAGAGAAAATGAAGGCAGGATCTGCAATGTGGCTCGTACTGCAGTAGTGTTTGCAGCCCCTCGGTTGGGTCAAGCAGGCAGTTAGCAGCAGAAGGGAACCAGGCATTAAACAGCTGCAGCTGGATTTGAATGAGAAATTAAAACATTTTGGTAGACAAATTGCTTAAAGAAAGCCTATATTTCAGAAAGCGAAGGGCAAATTTGCCTTTTAATATTTGCAAAAGGCAAGTTTATGGTACAGAAACACCTATGCGTTACTGCTAGGAACCAGGAAACCACCCCATTAGAGGGAAAAAATAAAAAAGAAAAAGCACCACACACACTGGATAAGGCAAGCTCCCCTGTCTTGCCATTGCCATGGTCCAAAAGCCAGGAGAAACAAGGTAAGAAGTAAAAATAGATTGTAAGACAGGACATGCTAGATCACTAATGAGGAATCCCCAGGTTTAACTGCTTCAAAATCTTCATCTTTGACAATTCCCTCAGCCCAATTCAGATGTGAATCCAAGCTGGATTTGGGGGCAGAAAAGCCCCCTTTAATGAATTTCCCTTCACCTACTACAGGAATCCAACTAGGTACATTCCTATATCCATTTTGAGCGCACGAACAAAAGAGCACCTCTGCTTTCCAAGCTGAGCTCACCTGTCTGAAAAGACATCCTGTTTCTTGGGTTTTTCCCCCCTTTTTAGTCAGGCTGAGATGGCCACAGAAAAGGCAGTGCCAGTAGGATGTGGCATCAAAATCTCTGCATTTTGAAGCACTAGGTACAACCTACACAGTAGCAAAGAGTCTTCATTTGCCCCTCTTACCAGTCCTGCCTGCGTTTTCTTATCTTCCAATAACTGGTACTTTATCACATCTGCTGGGAAAGGAACACAAGCAGGAGGTGAGATAGAAATACCCCTTGTCAGCCTGCTCGCTTTGCCCATCTGCCCGAACAAGAAACAGGTAACCTACAGAATCCAGGAAGAGCTGGGGGGAAGAGGAAGCAGATTTATCCCCTTTCCTTTCCCTAAAGGAATGAAACAACCAATTCCTCAGGGCATGTGCCTCCCAGGCGTAACTGCTGGGAGTTTTTCATGCCAAGAAAAAACACAAACCCCCCTTTTCTGTCTATAATTTCAGCACAAATCTCAACAACTTGCAGAGAACTACATTACTCCCATTTTATTTTGGAACAGATTATGGTCAAGATCCACTGGACTCTCACAATCCTCATCTTCCCTCTATCACTCCACCCCATCTACCTTGAGCAGGAACCTTCACACAGGACTGGAATGTTTCCTTCACTCTGTGATGCCAGATCATGCTTTTACTATCAAAATGTTTTTGCTTTATTGCAGTAGGTTGGTTTAAATTCCATTTCTTTCATATAGGCCTCAGAGTTACTGAAGAAAAACAAAACAAAAAACAAAGCACACAACAAAACACAAAAATTTATCTCCCTTGCTCCCTAAAAGCTTGAAAACCAGAACACCATTTTATATTTAAGCCTGTCTTGTAGGAAATCTGAGCACCAAGACAAGGCAGAGCTAAATTCCTACCACTAGTTTTTCAAATTCATTACTCGAATCTTCCTGTAGTCACCAGGTTACTTCTCAAACCAAACGAGCTTCGAACCTTAGTTTAAGCAGCAGCTGGAAGAATTTCATTTTCATCCCATTACTTCAGGGTTCTTTGCACCAGCCAGGTTGTAAAGGGAGGGCAGCCAGAAGGACAAGATCCTCAGCGTTTCCTCCAGTTTTTGGTGTGTGGAGCTTAATTCAAACCCCCTGCTGATCCCTTCCCCTCGTTACAGCCGTGTTTTTGCTCCCATCCTACTTCCCTCCTGTATGGAGGACAGCAAGGGCTCCAGTTAAGCAAACATTACTGACATACCCAGCGTTGGCACCATCAAGGATGAATCAGGGAGGGTTATAAGGTTTCCACGGGGCAAGGAAATTCCTTCCGTCTCGGCATGTGCTGGAGCTGAGCCAAGTCACGCCTCTTTGCCAGGAAAAGCAGCTCAGAAATGAGGAGACCTCGCTTGAAAACCTCACTTGCAGCTCCTGAAAACGAACAGCTGGATCTCTCTGACCTGCAGGCCAAAGACTCCCGATGCCAAACGTTGTGCTTTATGGGCTAAGCTGGGAGAGCCAATTAACACTTGCACATAATTAACATTGGCCAAGTTTCTCCCATATGGAATGGGAAAGCTTGGGAAATCCAGCCTGGGAAGCTGCTTTGCTCTGTGCATTCAATTTGCAGCCACCAGGAGAGATTGGCTCCTTCCAGGCAATCCTCGCACTGGCCCTATGCAATTCTTATCACAAAACACTGGGGAAAAAGAAGGTGATTTGATTAAGAGCAGATGCCTGACATTCTTCTCTTAGATATATTACCTGCCTTGCCGACGGGTGCCGTGCAACTCTGGCTTTTAAATCACTTACATTCCCTGGCAATTTATGGGTGTTTGGGACTCTACTTCTGGTGGCTGGCAAAGGGAGCTTAAAAAAAAAAAAAAACCTACACAAAGAGAAAAATTCAAAATTACATGACTATTTAAAGCTGCCAAAAAGCATCATTTCATCAAGCTAGCAGACCACAGGTCAAAGCAACCTGGATGGGACCCTTTCCTGCGGTTACAGCCATGTTAAGGAAGTACCAGGTTGCATTTTACACAGCCTCAGAAGAAGTTAAACACAACTGAAAGGCAGTAATTTGCAGGAGCAGATCTTTATTGACGTACTAATAAAGGGCAATGAGAACAGGAGCGCTTATTTGAGCCTGAAGTCTAAACAGGACTTTACACAGGTCAGAGTTTTCTGTGTTTTTTTTTTTCCCTCTCCTTTTTTGATTTAAAATAATATTTTGTACTAGCTCTCTATCATCTGCACTGCAAGGGCTTCTTTGGTAGGATTTTAATCTATTTTTTTGCAGATTGTTTCAGCCCAACAGCACTTTTACAGTCGCTTTTTACATCTCACCACCGAAGAACGTTTCCCATGGAAACTGTTGCAGTTTCAAGAGTAAAACACAACACCGGGAACCTGGGGCTTAAGTGACAGAGACTGAGAAGCCTTGGGAACAAAGCTTTGGAAGAGCAAAAATCCCCTTTAAGAAGCAATAACCCTGGGGAATGAGATTTTTTAGGGACAGGGGCATTTAGAATAGAAGGGAAGGGAGCTTTTTGGCGAGGACACTCCCTTAAATCTTCCCCAATCCAATTAAACCAGGTTTAATATATTTTGATAGGCGTTTGGCAGCCTAGAAGCAAGCAATTTACAATTTTGCTCTGAATTACACAAGCTGTCAGAGACACCTTTACAATTCGCATTTTCAGCGACGGTTTCAGCCACTTAATGAAAATTGAATCATCCTTCATAGGGAAATTAAACAGGCGGACGAGGAAAAGCTTCTCTGCACAAACCCACGCGCCCTGGAGCGCCTCGGGCACCAGGGAGCAGCCCTGCTGAAGCCAAAGTCTTCCTCTAGTCCAAGGACTCTCCTGAACTGATCCTGATAGCCCAAAATAAGCCAGGACAAGCCTCAGATTTCTCCACGCAGCGGCCAAGACACATTAGCTACTGAAAAGGCACCGGCAAAGCAGCACTAAAATAGCAGACCCCGGTGAGCATCGTTTCCATGTTGGTTTTGGACCCGCTTGGTGCTCTAGCAATGAGGAGACCATAGATCTGGCTGTATAAAAATAACGTTTTTACTCTTCCCTCTCCCACAGTGGCCTCGACAGGTTAGCCAAAAATGTTAACACTAACAAATCCCAAAGCCAACGTGATTTCTACGCCATGCTCCTAATGCAAGCCAATACCTTGGAAAACACACGGGACGAAATAAGCTGCGATCACAACAGCTTGGATAGGGTCTGTGGCAGGATGCAACCATGGCAGGGGTCAGGGACACTTCTGGGGCCCTGCTCCTTTCTCCCTTTAGGGACATCTGTCTCCACATAACTCAGAGCAGCCTCGGGCTTCCCTTTAGGCAACGTTACTCGAGTGAGACGACAGAAACTTCCTTACGTGCCCCAGGCCTTCCTACAGTGGCATATATAAATATAAAAGCACAAGCTTTCCCCATTCCCTTCCTCCTTCCGCCAGGCAGGATTTCGTCGATTCTCGCTGCAATTAGGAGATAATTTTAACTCTGTCACTAGACTGCTCGCCCTGGCGCTTAACTGCAGCATTAAGTAACTCACGAGCCGACGCGCGGCATCCTTCTTTTCCGGGTGCCAGAACAACGCTCCCATTCTAGGGAGAACTTTGGACACCAGGAATGTTGACGGGCGCATCGGCTCAGCAATGTTGCTTTATGTGTTTATTACATTAGGAGACAAACCCGAAATAAATGCCTGGGCCTCAGGTGCATTTGGAAGCAACCTAACAGGAGTAAGGCTCTCGTACCAAGACCTTTCTCCAGCCGGCGACGCTCCAGGAAGGGCTTTCCCACCTGCTCCACCTTGCGATTCCTGCAAGGACCCAAAAATAAACAGCTAGGGGAGGGGTAAAGAGCTCTTCAACACTTCATCGGAGCCAAATCAGTTTTCAGGGCATCAAAGAGGCCATTTCAAACTAGCCCTTTTCTCCTTTCGGGAGACCCTCCTGTTCGAATGCCAGTTTGCAGCCCGCACGCTTCCTGGCTGCGGCGGGAAGGAAGGAGTTACAAATTCCAGACCTCGTAGCAATAGATATAAAGCCACAACAGTCCCTCTCCAGGCAGGCCCGAGGCTGGAGTGCTCCTGGAGGTAACAGCATTATTTCTGACTTACAACCATTTCCTTTCAATCCATTTCTATTCTCTCCCCACCAGCTGTCAAAATTCACATCTCTTCCGCTATAGCAACTTTCAGATAGTTACTTGGTTTGACTTTAAAAAAAAGCAGGTTACCTGGTACAGCCAGGGAACTAAATACAACTCCAAAGAGGCTTTTAAACATTTGCTTTATTGACTTGACCTCAGAGCACCAATATTAGGCTGCGAACAACTGATAGCAGCAAATCATTGCAACAAGTATTGGCCTTAATTCACCAGCCAAGTAAAAATCACTGGGCTTTTGCAGGGCCGATAGTTACAGCACAAGCAGATAAAGAGCCAAGTCGGGAGCTATCAAAGCCCCTCTGTAACACGTGGGAATTTTATTTAAATTTGACACAAGTTGTGGGGTTTGGGGTAGGAAGAGGACCTGGAAACAAGCGCAGCTTTACGGAGTATTTCACTGCAGCCCAAAACCCAAACATGAGCCCTTACACCCAAAAACGTGGTTGTTCTTGAAAGGCAGTGGGAGAGCAAGTCTTGGATATGCTTAGTGAGCAGGGCCATGCAGATTTAGTCATAACTTATTTGCATGGTAAACCCTAAATATGAGCACAGGTAAGAACCAAATCCCTGCATTTGGCAGCATCCTATTCCCGAGCCAGGGGAAAAAAAAAAATCTGCCTAAGTGTGCAATTTTGGTGAGTTTTTGCTCATGGACATCAGAAAGAAGATGACACAAATACTCTCGTATATTTAATACTTAAACTATTTTGACACAAAAGCGAGTGAAAAAAAGAATAAAGAGCAGACTCAAACTTCTCAAGTCAGCCCCACTGTCAGCAAACCCAACACATAACGTCTGGGCTCGGGATTCCTTTAGAGTACTAAAGAGCTCGTGAATCATCAAAATAAGATTAAAAACCTGGTTTTTCTAATATTGCCAGTAGGCTGGACCGAGAAAAATAAAATAAAAGATTTCATGGAAGATAACCTGAAATCCTGTTATAAATTCTTTGTTCAATTCCCCCAAATGGATGTTATCATTTTGATGCATCAGTGGATGCCAGATCAATGAAACCCTGCGCTTTTTCCTTAAAGAAATTGTTTTTCCAATTCTGCCCGCGATTTGCTGAAATATTACACAAGCTGAAGAAAGTATAAATCAAATTTAACTATTGAAAGCAGAGGTCATTTTTCTCCCGAGATGAGCACAAAGACAACAGGCCATGAATAATGCAAGAGCGGCGCGATACAAAACACTCGCTTCAGTCTATTACCTGCAGCCCGAAACGGGTATAAAACAGTTGATTAAATCGGAGAGCAAAGGCTGTTCAACCCAATTACGGAATAAATATTTTAAAGCAACTTTTCTGTTAAATATTTGCTATTCATCTACCAGCCTGCACTTCATCAGAGGATGTGGGCAAGCCTGGAGCTGAAGTCCAACCGCTGCTTCCCAGATCTAGGAATTTGGGAAAACACCTTGCAAGGTGAAGGTCTTGGTGGTTTTCCTTGGGAAGGGTTGGTTGCCAGTTTTTTGGGACAACATCCTGCCCCTGTGTCTCCAAATTTGTTATCCAAATTTGATTAGAGCCTTGAAAACAGACACCACAGATCATTTAACCTGCATTTGTCCACCTCGTTGAACCTAAGCACCGAACTACCAAGCAGTTACAGGGACAGAGCAATGGGTATCACTGCATGATTTCCAGTAATAATCCCGGGATAAGTTGTTTAAAACACGTAGGACCCTTAGGATTTCTCCTGTTTTCTCCAGGGATGGACTGGATACAGCATCAAGCACCTGGAGACTCTAGAAATTCAGTTGCTACTGGATTTAACTCAAGCCTGCTCTGGTTTATTTAGAGACACTGCAACGTAACAGTGAGTTCGTGCAACTAAAACCAGACCATTTAAGGAATCACTAGCCTGAATAACAAGTTTAATCACCAAGTAGGAAATCTCATTTTAAGCAATCAACCTTTATTAAACTCACCATCTGTACTCGTGTTATTTCCCTGAAATACTCCTCATTTTCAGTGATTGGTTTACCTACACTCATGTGCATTAGCTTGAGACTGTGCAATCATTATTCCAAATTTACCACCTCAGAAAACACCCATAGCTCACACTAAGATGTTGTATTTAAAGTGCTAAGTTACTTCAATGAGACTTTATGATTTATTCAATGGCTGGATAGAAGCTGAAATACAAATGTTCAAGTCAATATACCTCAAATGAGCTCGATACATCAATAAGTTTTAATCCCATTTCATTCAGAGAATTTAGCTTTAAAATGTAAAATTAATAGCAACAATGAGACATGTATGAAATTTAGCCTACGCGTGCCAAATTAAAACCACAACCAGATGCTTCTAAGAGAAATACAGGAAAGGTTGATGTCCCACTTCCATGAAAAATAAGGATGAGGCAGAAGCGAACGCAACAATTGGAGTTACAGAAGAACCACTGGAAATCTTTTTAGAAAGCTATCTGCGTTTTAGGTACCTAAATATCTAGTCCCCCGTGCCCCAGTTTTGGGGGCTTAACATGTTTCCTAGTAGAAGAAATGACATGGACTTGAATTAGGAAAGGTTTCCCTGCACAACAGAAATTAAGAGTACAGACCCAGAAAACAGAGCAGAAACACATAGCCTACCTGCATTTCCTGTTGCAAATAGGGGAAAAATGCATTTAAAATGGTATAGAAAATTGCATTTATGAGTTTTAGCTGCGTTACAGTAATACTACAGAGTTATTTTCATTGCCCAACATTCAAAAGCAGGGCGCTTCACTTAGACTGGCAGAGCAAGCCTACTGCAGGGAGAAAAAAAAGCTATTGCTCATTCAAAAGCAGCTCCTCGGTTGCTCCCACATTAAACCCTTTGGGGTGAACAGTCATAACACTGTAGCACAAAACCTCACCCACAATTTACAGATTAGTGTCAGGGTGCAGTTTTTTTGTTTCTTTGCCCAGTTGCTGCAGAATTTGATTAGTCTTTGGTCTGCTTTGCAGTTTGGGCATTAGGAAAAGAGCAAACCTGCAGGTTTCCTTCAGCCTCCACCACTATTTCACTTGCTGGTGAGTGATCTCAAAGGCAGCCATCCCGTCCACGCTTTGCTTACGGCAAAAGCCACTTTTGGTGGCTTTCAGCAGCTCTTGAAGCCTATAAATAAATAAATGGCAGGGAATCCCACTAATGCTTAGGGCTACACGATTCCCTCCTGCCTTTCGTGCTGCAATTTGGGATCTTACCACGATGCTATTTCAAAGCACTGCTGTAGGTAGCGCAGTCAATAGATATAATACAGCGAGCCTGCTGCGAGGGGATTGAAAAATCCCCAGCTTCTGAGCAAGCAGGATTTATTTATTAAAAATACTAGTGCTTTAGCAATGATTTTAGAGACCGAATCCCACTTTTCTCATCTTAGCGCACCTTGGAGGTGCTGAGATCTCCATGCGAGCTCCTCTCAAAGGGACACAGCTCCACTCAGGGAAATGCATTACCCATCTTGTCCCCAAGCAGCCGGAACAGCAGCAACCGAGATGGACACGTTCCTGCTACGGAGCACGAGAGCTCAGGCATCTCCCAAATGGGCCGATCTGTCCCAATTCACCCAAGAACAGCGCCGTGCAAGTCAGCAAGTCACAGTTCTTCATCCTTCCCATCAAACTCCAAGTTGTTCCCTTTAGCATTCTGGAGAAAAAGCAAATTCAGCCCACAAGCAGATCCAACAGTGCGGCCAACAGGAAATCCAGGGAATCAACACTTCATCTCCCTCCTGGGCTGCATTTGGCAGAAACTTCACTTTTGGCAGAGCATCCCCTGCAATCCTCCCCCAACCTGGCTGCCCGCTTGCCAGGAGGCCCCATCCCTCCTATTCTCCTCTTCAGAGGCGCCTGCAGAACGTTTTGCCCTCAGTGAAGCTTCAGAGAGGAAGTTCACGGGCCCTGCTGAAGGAGGCACCAAGCAGGGCACACAAAAGCCAAGCATTGCTACTGCAGAACACACCTCAATTTACTAGAGGGCTGAAGTCTCCCAATTATCAGAGTATAATTTGTCATTATCTTCATTAAGCCGCTCCCAGCACACCCACCAGGACTGCTGCACGTCCTCCCTTGCGCTCAGCCTCAACCATTTCTTCCCTTCAGGCACCACCGTATATCAACGCAATAAGCATTTATTTTTATAAGGTCCCCACGGGGAATTTGTGGGATTTAACTCTTTCGGGAACCCAGGCACTACATCAGAGCACTGCAGACGTGCAGAAAACCTACTTGTTCTCATTAACCCCCATGTCATTTTGTAATAAACTCAGGTGTACAGCCCAATTCCACCCTTCAGGAACCTGCACGCATTTGCTCCGAGCGTCTCATTTCAACTTTCCCTTAGGCAGAGGAAGGCTCCTTAATGCTACAATCATCTAATCAAAACAAAATCCACATTATTCAAAAAAAAAAAACAAACTGCCTCAAGCTCAGGCTTACGACTACCCAAAATGAGCACCGCGTCCTTCCCTTCTCTCCAGCACAACCTCCCTCAAGGGGCAGGGAGGCAGGGAACCTGTTATTCAGAGGAGCCCCAAAACCACTCACCTCTACTGTTCCAGAGCAGTTATTTGGAAAATAAGGCTCAGGACAGTTCCACTTAACAGTATTTTTCTCAGATTCCCAGCTAGAGAGAGCTGGAACTCAGGCTGGTGACAGACTTATCCCTTGTGCCAGACCCCACCGTAGCAGCCGGCAGGGCTGCTGCAGCACTCTGGGACTTGTACCATTGAGTTGCAGGCTTTAAAATACCTCTTTCTATTGATAAGGCACAAGTAGAAGCACTAACAGGCCTCTTATTAATCAATTCCCAGCTCATACCCTGTGAACATCAGGCCATCGGAGTTATATCGCACATTTCAGAGCAATAAATATCCGTAAGGGTGGCGCAATTAGCACACTTGTATTGCAAGTCTATTCACACCCATAAACTTTCGACAGCAGCTGTTTTTACACGTGGTCTATCTAAAAACATGACTAGAAGTTGTTCTACACGAACCTCAGCATTTTTTAAGCAGCTTTCCTTACTGTGGTCAAGAAGCTGACAGTAAGGAAAACATCTATCGCTGTTCTCATATCAAATTCACCCTGGACTTGCTGTCAAGATTATATATATATATATATGTTTTTTGAAGATGAATGCCTCTGCTAAAGGCTGCAATCATACAGGTTTTGATTGTTTTCCAAGGGAATAGCCAAGAGCAAAGCCTGAATGCAACAGGGCTCGACCTTGCTGAGCGCTCAGAACGCCTGTGAAAGCGCAAGCGGAAAAAAAATCAGGTTTCAAAGTATTATATGTGGCAAGATAAGGCTGTAAGCCTCTTGCACACCAGTTACTGCATTTCTGGAGAGATTTTGTAGCGTGGATCAATATTTAATATCTGCATGAGTGATACTAACTGGCTGCTCCAGCCTCCTGTTGGCACTCGGGTGCGTTTCGGGTAGTCTGCAACCATAAAACAGGACGACTGCAGACGGGCAAGAGGAGCTCTAGCTCAGCAAAGGGTTACAGAAAGATCAGAGATCTCTAGAGCGCACGAGGGACCCCCGGGGCAACAGCTCGGACTGTGAAGTTATCATAGAGATAGGAAATTATGGAATTCTCAGCAGGCTCCTTGCAGCGGTGTGTTCAGGAAGGGCAGCCTCCGCAAGCCCCCGCACTGCTGATGCGCTCCAAGGAATCCCGGCTCCCCGACGCAGCACGCCCGTGCCCAGCAGCTTTCTGTCGAGCCACGGAAAAAGAGGCTTCGATCCCAAGCTCCGCTCCAATTTCCAAGCCTTCCCTTTGCTCCCGCGCTAAAGGGGGCCGGCGAGCGCTGCTCGGGAGCCACCTCTGCCGCCAGGGCCCTCACGACGCGGCTCTGCGGCGGCGTCCCCAGCACGCTGCCGCGCACAGGGCTTCCCCAGGTGCTTTGAAATCAGAGCCGCAGCTCTTCACGCCGCATTTACAGGCATGGGAAACCACAGGGAGCACCTTCCAGATGTAGGAGATGATTTCGGTCATTTCTTTTCTTGTCACCTCCCCACCGTCTTTGTTTGAATGTACTACAGCATCCAACAGAAGGCATTAGTGCTTTCTATAAGCACCCTTCTCCAAAAGGTAATTACATCTGTCCAAGAGAAATAATAAAAGCATAGAAATCCAGAAAATTAGTGTATAGAGAAGCATTACCTTGAAAGGATATAGCAATCTTCACACAAGTGGTTTGCACGTTCATACAGCCAAAATCAGATTTTTAAGATTAGTAAAAACATATTAACCCTTCAAGAGCCTTCATCAAGGCTCCAGGTATAGCAGTGCAAAGGGAGCCCGCGGGATTACAGCAATTACTGCTTTCCTATGTAGCAACATATTGTGCTCCACAGTTAATTCACTCTCTATTACAGCTTTTAATTATATTCTATTTCAGATGGGCATCTGCTGCAACTATTTGAAGATGTTAACTGCATAACTGTTACACTTGAGGGCCTTGTGCCTTTGATTTTGTGACAAATTCAAGACTATTATTGCAGCCCCACACAACTTTCTCATTTTGCTGCACGAGCAACCCCCTGCGCTGGTTGGTTATCCCATCAAGGCACCCATATTTCAGGGAGAAGCAGCAGTCTCCAAATAGATCCTGCTCCCCATGGTGGAGCTTAACCAACCTCAGGTCCTTAATGTCAGCCCGGAGATGCTGGAGAGCATCACTCCTCGTGGCAACACTGCTTCTTCCCCCAGCACAAGATGAGGGAGCTGCTCCCCAAACGTTGTTGCTCCCACATAACCCTATTGCAAGTCAGAGAAAAACAGAGAAATATTTCCTCACCTTAAACAGCAGCTCAGGGACCTCCCTGGGCAAACGCAGCTGCTCGACAGCACCGAATTCCTCGGCTCTACCCCAAAAATAAAAAGTTGATTGCACAACAGCAGCAATTATTTTTATGTTTAAAATAATCCCCAAAGGGCCCCTTGGTTAAAGGCCAGCTCATCAGGCTAATAGGAACGAGGTGACTACACAGTCGGTCTGAGGGCTATAAATTTTTAGCCTCTGCACTGCTCCTTAGAGAATGACTAGCACTTGCTGCCACCATCCTTTCAACCGAGCCCCAGGCAGACACAGCTCTGACACAAAACTTGCTAAGTTGAGGGGAAAAAAACAGTAAAATAAAAAACATCAACACAACTTCTTTCTTTTATAGGTACCTATAGCCTCTTTTTGCTATAGCTTCAAACAGGAGTACCTAAGACAGAAATATTTCTTTGACTGGTAGCCATGGGAAAAAGTATCCTGTGCTACAGCTCAAAGCAAAGAATAAAAGCCTATATTTGGAAATATTTACAAGATAAATGCACAGGAGAAATCTGCTCAAGCATGTCACTGCATGGATAAGTCTTCTAGTCAATTAAGCCTTTTTGAGAAAAAAAAAAAAATCTTAAGTTATGAAATGCGACGGCAGCGCTACAAAGCCCCGGCTTCTGCATCCATCACAAGAGCCTGTTTCTACGTGTCTTTTGCAGCAAGTTCTTCAGCTTGACTTCCCAACAGGCTGCTCAGATGCATTATGTGAATTCATGCCAGCTGTCTTCGCTATTAGAAACAAAACTATTTTCATTGCCTTTCAAATCACATTATAGACATTCCCAGCTTTCTGGGGAAAGGTATAAATTGAGTATCGGGAATTTGCATTAAGAAAGCAACTCAACCTGAAGAGCCTTATCATAAAGCCCTGTGTAGGATGTTGCTTAGAGATGGCTGTACAGACAGCACCGTTACGCAGCTCAGATGACAACTATTCAAGTTGCTTTTCAAGGATTTCATGGGGCAACTTTGAAACGTGATGAGAATTCTCACTGAAAACTGAGGACAACCCCACTCACCACGTGGCCGTGCCCTAAGGAGAAGGGAGTTCCACCCAAGCTAAGGTTATCTCCTTTTGCTGTGCTCTCCACACACCACCCATGAGATATGAGACCACATGGGATGTGTGTCCAGATCTTCATATACACAGGAATGCATCTGTCGAAAAATTACAGACTCTAAATTGCAGGGAACATTACTCCCCTATCTTGTGCCTGGAAAATATTTGTCATTATATAAGCAATAGCTCCTTTCCCCAGCATTCTTTCTACTTGATCTATTAGCCTACTTGATCACTCTAATGATCTGCTATTACGAGGCAGTGTCAGCAAAACTGCATTTGCAGTCTTCTTTCATTAAAGCTTACAAAGTCATCCAAGTTCTTTCCACGCGACAGCCCGCGGCTCCCCGGCGGCTCAGACCGATGCCGAGAGCCAAGCTGAAAACTATCTAGCACCATTAAAAGCAAAGTTCCAGGGCGAAGGCATTCCCAATTTCCACCCCGACTTGCTGCTCATTCTTCAGCCCGCGCAGTGCATTGCTAGCATGAAAAAGCCAACCATGGTGCAAGCCAAATTCTTATAGCAAAAACGACGCTAGAAGCCAAGTTTCGGTGCTGGGCAGCAGCCTGCCCAGGGAAATAATGATTTTCCTTTTAATACACTTTGTCAAATCTCACATTACAGTCACCTTCTCCCTTTGCAATGGTTTGTAGAAAATTACTATTTGTCTCCACTAGCCCTTTCCTTCTATGCACATGCATTCTCTCCTTCTATCTGGAGAGATACTGCTCCAGAAACAACCTTTTAAATACATTAAATTCTATAATGATAAACACCAAGAGAGAAGCAGACTCCAGAGAGCAGCAACATATGGCATAACAAAGAGTGCCATTATCTTAGAAGCTTTGTCTTTTATTTAAGTATCTTATAAAAAGTCTTTACCTCTCTTTTCCTAGGATAGGTTATTGGATGCAAATTATACAAAACAAACAGTCTTGTCCTGAAGAGCCCACAAAAATTTCCAAAAGAAAATTAGGTTATTTAGAATAAATACATTTGATTAATCTTCAAGTAAACTGCCAAGTCATAAATTAACAAATCCACAAATAGGAGAACAAGCTGCATAAGGGTTTTTTTTTCCCCCCCTCTTTTTCTTTTAAATGCAAGCAGGAGGTTGCTGTCCTCACTCTGCCTGTCTTTAGGGAAGGGAGTTGTGTCATGTTTTAATCATTTGCACTGCGGCCGTTAAGCACGAAAGGAGTGTTCTAAAAGAAGAAAAATATATTTCTATAGGTGATTTGTGAGTCTGGGGGTTAGAGAAAGAATGCACATAATAAACCTAAGCGTAAAACAAATGTGGAAACAGTGCAAATATTTTGTTTTGCATCTGGGGTTCTGAAAGGTTATCCTTACTGGGACACTGGTGCTGCTGCAAGACGGAAATAGAAGGAAAAGACAGGACTGATTACGCATTTTCTTCAATAAATAATGCAAAATGCCTATGCAGTTCTGGAAGCAGAGCTCCAGGCCCAGGCCCTTTCGGTGGTAAACATCTCACCTACTGCAGATGTGTTGCAGAAACAGGTCTTCCCACCCCCGGCTGCACCTGCTTTGCAGAACCGAGTCCTGCTAAATCGTAATATCACTTCACCATCCTTACTCTAAGCATTTATAATTAAGAAGATGCAAAACAGACCTACAAAAACACCTTCTATGCAAGCCCACGTGGGAAAAAGATGCACTTTAGGAAACAGGGCATAACTGCCCCACTAGCAGAACTAAGATTGTATCTTAATTTTTACTCTTCCCAATCCCAGATAGCGGGCCAAGTTTTTTAGCCTGAGGTAACAGAGCTGCAGGGAATCATAAACCACGGCTGCAGGAACAGAAAGGGGGAAGATTTTTCCAGGAAAGGGGGGCAAAATGACCTCATCTAAGGAATTCCCAAGCCAGTGACACATAAATCACAGCTGCCTCTCTTCTATACTGACTACTCCATACCCACAAGGGAGACACAAGAGATGACAGCAGGATGATCTCATGAGCTAAACACGGCCATTTGTCAGCAGGAGGACTTAGCAGCTCCAGTATAAGAAATCCCAAATCCATAGGGTGATCTGTATTCCGAGCCACACGAGCTGGCAGAGGCACAGTCTGAAGCGTCAGCATTTCCACGTGCACCCTTTACACCGACGTGACCATGTGCCCGAAGCACTCGGAAGCCGCACACAGCCGTGCTTGGGTTTCTGCTAGCAGCCCCTACAGCCCTTCTCCCGCTGGGATAACCCTGACGGCATCCTGCCCCCGGCACTTGTGGCAATGGGAAAGACCAATGGCTAGACCTGAGCCACAAAGCAGCTTATTTCACTGCCGCCCTCCTCTTGGTTTGCTACCATTTAAACATTGAGCATTTTCCTACTTCCCTGATTTCCGAGTCGAGTAGCCAAAATAGATACCAGGAAGATTTCCAGCAGTGGCGGAATAACCTCTAGCGAAGTGTCCTTGAGGCACACACACCAGGACTACAAGGCATGAAGTTCATCCTAGCAGAGTTCATGGCACATCAAGTAAAATATTCCCTCCACACTTCTGCACAGAGCAGCTAAAGAGTGAAACAGTTTTCTTTGCCAGACGACCGAGAAGGCAGGAAGAACACAGCCTGGGGAAGAGCAGACAGCACCTACATCCATCCTCAAGGCTACTCTTCTGGTTTCTGGCTGTTTCAAAACCATACAGATGATCAAGTCGCCAGATTATTACCAGAAAATAACTGACATGTTGCAACTGGACAACACCAACTACTAGGTTTGTCACTCGGAAGGTGACGGCCCAGGAGCCTACGGCAACCACAGCTTCGCTTTGAAGATGAGCGTTGATGATTCCTCCTGGGTAACGCAACAAGCTGCTAACCTGGATTTGAAGTCTCAGATGCAGCACCTCAATATGGAACAAATAACTTTTTCACTTCAGTATGACAGCCAGTTTCCTGACAACAAACTCTGAAAGCAGCAAACAGAAACGGACACACTGAAGATGTTTGTGATCTGTCCAGTTTTTCCTTTAGTGCACGGTTCTGCAAGGGAACTAAACACAGCAAGGTCTCATTTGCTACACAGTTAAACAACATAATGGACCTTCAATAGAATATTAAGCTCCCAATACACCATAATTTGTTTCTCAGTTCTACATCATGAATCACGGCTTTCAGCATACACTTTATTTCCATAATTCAGTATGAACTGTACCTCAGGGTAAACTGCAAAGCCATATCACTATTTCTCTTTCAAAAAGAACAGGGAGCGTGTGCGTAAATAACATATTGCCCCACTAAAATGTTTCACTTCTTCCAGGGGTTTGCCTCGTTTCTTGGACAGAAACATTTAAGCAATTGCAGACCTTTATCTAAGGATTAAAATGCTACATGTTGCACTTTGGAAAGCCTTAAACTGTAATTGCTACTGCACATTCTGCAGTACTTAAAGAAATTCCTCGCATTCATCTCTTCTTCCTGCATCTTCTGCTAGATTCTTTTAAACCAAGACTTGCAAAATTACACAACTCCACTAAGAGAAGCAAGGAGCAACCTGTAAGTTACAAAAAGCTGTAGGATTGGCAAAAGCCAACAAAATCATTCAAGTGATGAAACAAGAGGGGTCCCTAGACAAGCAGCAAAGGTTACACAGGTGAAGAAACACAGTCCTCCATTCAAACCCATTCTGCACCACCTTTTTAAAAGGACTAGAGAATTACTGATGAAACTTCACTGCCGAAGCCCTGCCTTTCCACCGATAACCCAGTAATGAACAATATCTTGGCAATATTGCTTTGCATCCCACCTTCTCCCTGCAGGATGAAAACTTCCAAAGGGCAGCAATTTCTCCATGTCAGCCAAAAGCAAAAGTCAAAAGACCTAAGAACCAGCTACCATCTCCAAAGTGGGCTTATCATAATGCACTTGAGCAAAAGAAACGTCACAGCGGGAAAGACAAGCTCAAGGAATGGAAATAGCCCTTCCCAACATTTTAATCTACACAGAGAAGGTCAAAATGACTCCACAATCCTGTCAGATTCTGATAATCTGATAGGAAAGTACACTGCTGTGAATATGAACTATAGACACACAGAAGTTATTTAGAAAAGGGATGTGATGAACTGAACTAAACTCCTTTCTCTCTCTCTCTCCAGAGCTACATCTGAGAAGAGATTGAACTGAGATACTCCCAGTTCACATAGGTTCTGCGCCCTGTTGGGGTTAAAGAACCAAATGTGGCTTCACGCTGTGATGTCGAGTCCAGGCAATGGGCCTTTAACCAAGTTGCCAACTCCAAATCTCTTGGATAGGAGCCCACGTGAGGCTGCTACTGCTGCTCACCTGAGGTGCCTTCATGTGCCCTTCAAGGTGCAAATCTGCTTGGGAAAAAATAAGACTCATATTTTTTCCTCCTGGAAATATCCTGAGCTGTTTCCTCCTGGAAGTAACCAGAGCTAGTGCATTACTCTGAGGCTTGCAAAGCAGCCAGCGGAATATGTCTGCACTTAACTTCAGCCATGCTTGAAGTCTCAATTATTTGGGCCTCCTTTAAGACCAAAGGGATTCACCACTGACACCAGAGCAGAATTAAGGTGCCAACACTTGCCTCAAACCAAAAATCAGCCAAGGCTCCTTCTCACTTCCAACTAGAGTAGCTCTGCATGATTAACACGCCTCTAAAATGCTGGAGTTCAGGAGTGCTCTATTAGAAATACTGACCTTGCTTCTTTCCTTAAAGCTGTCAGAGTCATTCCTCTGACTCCAGTGAATACAGGGCAAGAGAAAAAGCAGAAGAGTTGTCCCTAAGGACAAGGATGCCAACAACTAGGACTGAGGAAGGAACACACACGTCACCCAAAGCAGCCTCTTCCCAAAACTGCAACCAGTTGCCAGAGATAAGGAGCATTCACTCGTCTGCGCGTTGAAAACAGAGCATTACAGCATCTGCCTCAGGCTCCCCAGCTTCTTCCTGCATATCCCCCTCCTGCTAAATCCTGTTGCCTCCACTGGCAACTTCTTGCTTATGGAGAGCCCAAACTAGAGCTAAACAAACCAGTCTCCGTTCTTGATGGTGAAGAACTCCTATTTTCAGCATGGCAAAGACAATGCTCGTCACCGTACAGGGATTAAAGAGGCTCCTGCAAAGCAGTGAGTTGCTATTTGGCATTGCTATAGGGAATTTGCAGAGAGTGCTATTAGAACTAAGGCACAGCTCAAGCAATTGAAAGATTTCTTTTTTCTCCTGGTGTTATAGTAAGGTTTACTGATTAAAACGCTGGAGAATTATTTCTCTTCAATACGCACACTTCAATAACATTGTACCATATAGCTGCTAACACGACTGTTTTCCGCCTTGTCAACGTATTCCTAGCTAAATAACACCAAATCCTCATTACAATGAGGCAAAACCACCTTTCGCTGCTGCCTTCCTACCCGAGGAAACACATGTATTACTGCATTTTATAACAGTTTACATAGAATTAAATGATTCAAACGACATGAGCAGCAGCCCAGGACAATTTCATTTGAGAGTATGAAAAAGAAGGTTATTAAAATACTGTTAATTAAAGAAATACAGGAAAATGAAAATCAAGAAAGAAAATAGCAGGGCAATGTTACAGCAACACATCAGCTACTTGGCTTATAGCACCTCACCTGGCACTGGATTTTTCAAAGCATCTCCCTAGCTCCAAAGCCCCGGAAAAATGAATGGATCAAGTCAGACTTTATCCAGGAAAGTCTCTTAATAGATGGGCATTGCAGAAAGTCGCTGGAGACCAGATATTTCAGTTAAGTCTCATTAGCTCCTCAATTTCCTCCCTTGTACACTAACATGCCAAGGGATAAAGGGATATGAGGACATGGGCTGCATGAACGCTGCAAGGGGAAGCCTTGCTTAACACTTGCTAGATATTCTGGAGTACCATCTAAAAGCATGTGTGCTGTTTCTAGACGTATTTGTAACAGGAAAAAAGATCATGTACTAACTGCAATTTTTAATACAAAATTCAACCATCAGCTAAGTTTCTAATATCTAAAATAGTGTAGTATTAATTCAAAGTACCTTTCATCGGGTAGCTTATTAGACAAGTACATAGATGACCAGCTGCCATGAAAGCACAGAAACTGGAAACTGCACAACCGAATCAGATCCCACCTTTAGGAGGTTTTTCCTCCAGGAAACAGAAGCTCAAGCTGCAAGATTAGTCATGCCTACAAAAATAGAGGAACAATTACATATACATACGCACACATATACACTA
This sequence comes from Tinamus guttatus, assembly GCF_000705375.1. The sequence continues at coordinate 248,763 of NW_010581633.1, forward strand.
TAGAAAACCTAAGCCACACAGGGGCAGCACTCCAAGTTTTCCTGAAAAGGCAAAGGCTTCTTCTCAACAAAGATGAGAAATTAGGATTTTGTATCCCCTTGGACACATCTCAACTGTTACAGTTACGGATACAGATTTCAGCGTACACCACTCTATACAAAACACCCAAGCTCGTTCAGCACCAGAAACAATATGGGAGACTTCCTGCCCGTGTGTTACGCACACAATGCTGCATTTTTTAACCGTAGGAAAGGAGGAAAGAAGATTAAACTCCCCCAAATGAAGATTAATGCCTAGAGCAGCAACAGGAGCCATAGTTGGCGCGTGCTGAGTTTGCATTGGGAAACTCATAGGCTGCGGATTCCCACTGCAACTCGGTGTGGAAGTTCTCAGCTCAAACCTCTCCCAACCCAGGGCTCCTCACCGGCCTTGACTTCACCCTTTCGACAGCCACAAACTCCCAGAACAGGATATACAGGCAGGGCTGAGCAAACCATCACAGGAAATTAATGTGACATTCTGCTAGAGGGAATGAAGCAGCCTCTTTCCAGCTGAGAGCCTATAATTATTTGGCACCAACTGGCTGCATCTCCAAAGCTACAACTACAGTTAACAACCCATTTTACTAGGGTAAACCTTTTTTTTTTTTTTTTTTTTGGTCTCAGGCAAAAGCAAGAGCTGCAGAATAAGCCAGGTCAGAAGAACCTCAAAAGTTATTTTCCTTCATCTATGTTTTACTCCAGCATTAGCAGCGTTCTTCCTAATACACATGTAGCAGGCACAGGATGCCCACAGGTTTTATCTCCCCAAAGCAGCACAACTAAGTGAAGACTCAAAGTGCTCACTTCTGAACTATGCGGTGAAGCCCAATCAGATCTACCCTTTATTGCCTTAAAAATAAACTTAAAAAAACCAGGACTCCTATATTTGTGAAACCTGGACAGTTGTATTTTGGATACTCCTTGTAAAAAGCCTCCAATTACGACGCTGCCTCACCAGCCGCTAACAGCAGCGTCTCCTTACACCACATTCACGTTGGGTCAGGAGACTGTGCGAGCCAAGATATTTACCTTGCAGGCAGCTACTGCAGAAGAGCTGCCAGCAAAACAGCTGCCAAGGACATTGCTGTTGCTTTGCACTGCGTGGAAGGTGGTTTATCACTTCTGAAAGTTGAGAGAGCATCTCCGATACCTTCACGCGCATTTCCAAGCGTTGCAGGCAGGAAGAGTGCTCAGATGGTCACTCACTACTGAGCAGCTGTGGAGACGGTGCAGTAACACAGACCTGGCCTACGAGTTTCAGTAGATACCACTGAGTTTTACCCTTACACTCAGATAGAAAGAAAAAGGGGTTTTCTTTGCTTTCCCAAGAAACCTGCTGAGTCCAGAGGAACTTGGTCACAGACGTATGTTAACGCTCGGGGGCTTGGGTATTTTTCAGGAGCAGGATGCAAAGAAACTTCCAAACACATGGACTACAGGACGTGTATCTCATGTACACAGTAGTGCAAGATAAAATTCTGAGAAATAACATTAGTGCTAACCGAGTGCTACCTAATGGGAACACTTAATCTCAAGAGTGAAGTCAACCGCACACACAGTTCCGTGTCAGTCTGAAAGGGAGCTTCAACTCTCCAGCTATTAGAGCCACTCAGCACAACTAATGTCCAAAAGCCTCAGAGCTGTGACTGGAAAGACGAACCTTGCTAATACCTTTCTCTGGTTAAGGAGCAGAATTTGCAAACCACAGAGTTATCAGGAAGGATGCTCCTGGCAGCAGAGGGTTTGGGTCCCCACTATTCTGTTTTTTCTGCAGCCTTGGTGTATTTATTATCGGTTCTGCTTTCCAGGCTTCTAGGGGAAAAAACAGTTGGAAAATATAAGCAAGGTAAAACACACAGGCTTTGAAGACCTTCTTATCACAAGCCAATAGGAATATTAAAATTACGCATTTGATAGGAAGCAGACCGCCTGCGATCCAGAACAAAAAGCGTGCTGGGTTGTAACGCCAGCTTCGAGATATTGGTAAGAAACAAGATGATTCACACATCTCTGCCCTTCCTCATAAATAAATAAATAACTCAGCTGGGACTTCAATGTCAACGGAAGACTAAGGAAAATAACACACTTGAGCAAAGACACCCTCAATGACCACAATAAAAGGTGCAAGGTGCCAGCCAACGTACGTAGACACAGTCACCACACAGCTCCCAGAGGACAAACCAGCAGCTGAAACCCATATTTGCCACCTATAAAATGCAGCAGTAAAACGGAGGAGGAGAGAGAGAAAGAAACTAAATATTTTAACAGCAACTGAAAAAAAATCTACATGTCAGAAACTGGTCTAGAAAAATGCAGCAGCTTTCGTTTTAAGCAAGAAAGCACCTTCATCGTGATTAGTTTTTGAACGCTCAGCGGGGAAAGGACATACAATTCATTAAACAGTCAAAAACTAGATAACAGAAAACGGTATTCAAACTCCTTAAATCATTTCCTGGAGCGCCTGATTTCCATTACTTCTGTGCAACACTATATTAAGCTCTGCTGAACATCAGAGCAAGGCCTGTAATAATTTATTTTACTCATCTATAGCAACACTCAGACCTAACCTACACTTGCTAAAATGAGAGAAAAGTAGTAATTTGTATTTTCTGTGTCACAGGTTATTTTGTAGACAAAGCAAAGGGTATGAAATTATTTTACTTTTACCAAGTCTACCAAGGATTTGGGCTTTTGGTTTTGCAGAACAGACCTTCTCAAAGCAACTTCTCGTCGCCGGTTAGAGAACGGATGCCCTAAAGCAGTGACACCTGCCTGAACCACAGCCCTTCTGGATGGTCTCGAGGTGGTTGTTAATGGTGGCATCCCCTAACCGGGGAATAAATGCCTTTATCTACAAGTTAAAGGCATTAAATCCATCTGATATTTGAGCATATTTGTTGCTAGGACAGGAACAGACAAAATCTGTAACAGCGAAACAGACCATCACCCAAAATAACTGCTAATGGTCAATGTCACCACTAAAATTTCTTCTGTTTAGGAAGATAAAAATGCAAATTTGTATGAGAGATTTTTCATGTTTCTGCTCAATTGCATAAAATATAGCAAGAGGACCCAAATTATCTGCAATATACAACATATAGATCTAGTTACAAGTTATCATTTCAGTTTATCAACAGTTCCTCGCATAATGTCAGCACTCTCCCTGCATCGTAGCCATCAGCAGCAAGCAATTAATTGATACTTTGGCAGCCAAGACGGCTATAAGGCAGTAGTACAGGACGTATGTAGGACATACTATGAAGATTAACTCAGCATTCAGAGGTTCTGCAAGTCTGCCAGATAAATACACAAATAACAGCACGAATGTAAACCCATCCTCCAGCAGCAGCCCCTTCTGCTCTTGCTGTTTATAGACGCGGCGCAAGCGATGAAGCTATAAAATAACTCCCTCCTTACCACCTGCTCAGGCTTCAGCCTGCTGCATAGCTTAAAAGAGGGAAGGAGGGCCAAAAAAATTAAAATAAAAGCATATAGAGCCAGTCTGTTGTAAGCTGAGACGCTTTTCTGCCCAAATGACACACTCCTAGTTCAGAAACATCCCGAATCCTGATTATACATAAAGGAAATTCACATGGATTCAGACTGATGACAATTTTTCAACAACTCCCCTTCTTACCTAGAATCATAGAACACTTAAGGTTGTAAGGGACCTCTAGAGATCATCTAGTCCAACCCCTGCAGACGCAGGGTCACCTAGAGCACGTGGCACAGGACTGCATCCAAGCGGGTTTGGAAGATCTCCAGAGAAGGAGACTCCACAACCTCTCTGGGCAGCCTGTTCCAGTGCTCTGTCACCCTCACTGTCAATAAATTTTTCCTTAAGTTCCTGTGGAACTTTTGGTGCTTCAGTTTCCGGCCA
>NW_010581633.1:253247-269282 GCF_000705375.1 Tinamus guttatus
GAATAAATTGAACAGGACTGGACAAAGGACTTACCCCTGGGGGACCCCGCTAGCTACAGGCCTCCAACTAGACTCTGCACCGCTGATCACCCCTCTCTGGGCCCTGCCGTCCAGCCAGTTCCTAATCCACCTCACTGTGCACTCATCTATCCCACACTTCTGGAGCTTGCCCAGGAGGATGTTGTGAGGGACAGTGTGGGAACCTCCTTTCAAGTTACATTTCAGACAGTATTCCCAGGGAACAGAAGCCTATATCCAACCTGGCCAGATATCTACTGAACTTACAACTATGTCCTGCAACTTTTCAAGTTTTTCTCATAGCGCATCAGTAGTTCCCACCTTTGATGAAACTCAAAGGCTAGCCCAGCGAGCACAAAGACTTGTTTGCCTTTATATATACACACACACACACACATCTTGATTCAATGAGGTTAAACATCTCTTAATGTATACTTAAGGATTGAACCTTTACTATCCAAGACTTCCAGGTCTTGACTTACACATTGATAGACAAAAGCTTGAAGACAGAAAAGATAAAACACCAAAATGACGAACAAAAAGATGCCAGTAGAGAACAAATAGCACAAGGGGAGTAAGGCAGGGGGGAACCAATGAAGATCCTTTTTAGTCAGGCAAGATGTTAATTAACCTTTAAAGCATCACAAGAACAGTACTGCTGAACTCCAAAATTGAACAACATATGTATTCACTATTCAAATATATATATTCTCTAAAAGTATATGCCCTTGAAGCTGCATGATTTAAGGCAACTGAAGAGCTAGTCCACTGGCATTAAATTAAGAAAACACAAGCAGAGCTGTAAATTTGGGGTGTCAATTCCATAGTCAAATAATATTGGGACCAAATAATACTGGGGCAACACTAGCATCTTCACTACTGAGCCGATGGACAAGAAAGGCTCTACTCTCACCAAGTTTAGGGACATCATGGGAAGATTCTAACAGGTCCTGGGCAGACGTGGAAAAGGCTGCCCAAATAGCCCGTGAATCTCCCATCCTTGGAAGTTCAGGATGCAGCTGGAAGAGACCTCAGCCAGGCACGTTTAGCTTTGGCCATACTCTGGAAGTCCTCTGAAATCAAAATTATTCAACGTCTATCTTGTTTCATAGCTCATTTCTCATTCTGATAGTGAAAATACACGAGATTCAATGCTCTTTCAATCTGTACAGTGACAGTTATGACAAGTATCACTAAAACTACCTTGAAATTCTTGAAGCACGCAAAATTCTCCAAATGTTCCTAATGGAAAAGCCCTAACAAAGTAGTTCTCAGACTTACACTGCAAGCAAAAGCACCACCAGGCTGAGGACACTATAGGCAACAGGTGTGATGCATTAATAGCTTCTTTGCTAATTAGAAGATTAGCCCCACCTGAATATCTTAACACCCACAAAACTTTTCCAGAAACAGCAGCTCACAAATAACTTTCACTAATGATTTTTAACTTTATTACATGCATGCCAGAAAAAGCAACTAGATGCAGGAAATAGAAATTGAGTATTTCATAGGGTGGCAAACATGGATTAAAAAGACGGTGATGTTTGTTGGCCATAAATTGTTTGTAAGAGCAGAGCAACAAGCAGGAAATGTTACTAGCAATATACATACTCATTTAAACTACTTATCCTTTCCCTAGCAAGTAAAACTTCCAAGATAAATTACAGAGGAGGCACCAGCTTTTATGCACCGTTTAGAACCAATTACTTCTGCTCTAAACATTCTTGAGGTATGTTTGGAAAAGCTGGAAAGTAGCAGGCACCTCATCTTACATGGGAGACAGGGCTAGGGATTTATAGCATGTGTTCTGATAACCCGCCGTGCATGTTTTCACACTCAGCACCATCTCCACACTCGGCTTTTCCTTAAGAAGTTCCCCCAAAACTAACCTGCCAACCACCATTGCTTGTTAGGCTTCCATATAGTTCCTCTCGAGTTACAACTTTTTGGGGAAGTTGTTACTATAATAGAAACAATAAAACATACTGAAAATAGCAAAGTCATGGTTTATAAGTTCAATCTTGGCAGTTTAGGGAAAGGCTGCAAGGGAAAACAAGGCTTGCAGGGCAAACCGGCCTTTCCCAGAGCAAGCGCCCTGGTTACGTCCCATACAACCTTCTCCACCAAGATTTTCTGAACTTCCTCCAGGCACTGGGAACACTCCAACCAGCAGCCCCACACTCTCAGCACCCCAAATTTACACTTTAAACATCAGATAATTAAAACACAATTCATTAGGTCACACAGAACTACAGGCAGAAACAACAGCCATCACTCAGTGCAAGCGAGGAAGAGGAGAACCAAGGCAAAGCCAAGGGAGGAAGAGGATGTTCCTGCTGTCCTCCTTCTCTGCTCTATGCCTGAAGTTAAAGTCCAAGGCCTGGTAACCACCTTCACAGCTGCCTTTCACCAGGTCAGCTCCAAGCCCAGCTGCTTCTTATACAAACAGACTTATCCCCTCCACTCACCTCTATCCACTGGCTCTTTGTTGCTCAGCTGGTTTTGCTCTGAGCAGCAGGCAAAATTGCTAGAGGGAACAAAAATTCTCCCCCTAAAAAAAGGTAGGAAAAGCAGGTACCACAGAAGGGATTGCCCTGCAATCCCCCCACACTTTGGAGTTTTAGTTGGTTTATTTTCTATCCTAACAGTTGTGGATTTTATGTCATAAAGCACGGAAACGTTAAGAAAGCGTTTTCTAGTCATTGCACGGAAAATATCACCTGATGGCAGAAGAGGCAGAGAATTCTGGATGGCAACTCTCTTCCTTGTAACTGCTGGCAAATAGGGATAGCTTTCCCAGCTGCTAGGGAGTTGGGCCCCTCAGGGATGTACTATAGTACTATAAACCAGCACCTAGTACATTCAAACTCAGTAAATGTTTCATTTAACTCCTATTTATCAACTTCCCCCTTTTTCATTCATGCTTCCCACAGGAACCACTCCACATAGGCAACTTCAAGTCAAAACAAAGCCAATTTAGAAGCACAGGTCCAAGAATCTTGCCATTACTTCAATAATCACTCAAAGGCCGCCTTTCAAAAGGCAGAGATTCCTAGAAAACTAAATATTTACTTGGAGAATGCCTGAGAGAAGCCTCAGTGCTGTTTCTGTGTTCTCTGGAAGTTGTTTGGCATCCTGGGAGGGTAGGATTCATAAATCTAAATCATTCAGCAGCAGAGGAACTGTAGGACTTTTTATGGCTGGAAGGAATAAATGACACCTCTACCTCAAAAGGGAGGTTGGAGCCATGCTCCAACCCAAACATTATTTTTTTTTCCACAGAAAACATGCAGATACAAATCAAGACTGTGCTAAAACTAACCACAGCATTACTGAGGTTGTGCACAGCCCAACATACCCGTCGGGCACGGCAGATGCCGTGTTGAGTAGAGCAAACCTAGGAAATCTCCAGTACTTTGAATTCCTGAAGTCCGCCAGGAAGAGCTTGGTGCTGCGGAGCTGCAGTTGTCTGAAGTGCTATGGCAATAAAAAGACTCCATTGACCTCCCTGTTAAAGATATGAGCTCCCACGTTGGTATACAACAAACAGCCAAACAAAAAATACCACGCAAGTGAACTGCTGGTCTACTGCTTCTACTGAAAGCCTTCAATATACGAAGTTAGGTCTACAGCTTATAGAGGTACCAAGTGAAAAACATCACTGTTTTCTACCACCTGTGGATGTACACCTATATAAAGGCCCACATCTGCTTCCTGAAAAAGAGAAATAGCAACCAAAAGTATTCCGTTAATTTGGTTTACATTTTAATAAAGCAAAAAAGAATTATTTTTTAAAAAGCACAGCAATTATGAAACTATACTCTTTGACAATTCACCAGGGGTATTCTAACCTCCACAGGCAAGCTTGGTGCATTAGTATATGTAAACTGAAGCAGCTCTTCGCTGAATGAATGCTCTCCTAGAAACCTTGGTTTCTACAAGTGATAGCAAAAAAATCGTGATGGCCCTAAAATTCATGTCATTTTCTACTTGCTTGGATGCAAAATCAGCAAAACGCAAAGAAATTTTCATCTAAACTTCTCATTTTACAGCTTCTAAAAATAAGGATGGTGCTTTGGTCTCATCTGAATATCTAAAGCAACTAGAAAGCTAGAAATACTTCATGCTGAACCACTCTTCAGGTTATGGGCAGCAATTTTTCAGAAATACTGCTCGTATACCCCTTTGAGCCAATATTACAGCAGTCTGTCAGCTTTACTGACAGCAATTCCATGTTATTTTTCTAAACTACAATCATCTCACCTTGCCATGTGCATGTTAAGATGTTTGAAAGTACCTGTCTTCACCTCTGCACTCCAAAATCAGTTTCCATAGACAAGTTCTAAATGAAAACAGCCCCCCAAATCCTTAGGCATCCCACAAATCTCCAAGTTTTGTTCTTAACTGTGTAAGTGACACTTTTCCTTCCTAAAAAAGAGACAGAAGAGAGGACAAGGGAAGGAGCAAGAAAGACATTTATCACTGGAGGCTCTGCAGCGTCAAGTCAGCATGTTATACAAAATTAATCTCTAAGTATATTAATACTTAGCTTTTTCAGTGAGTTTTTCTCCATAGTTAACATACCTTCCTGTCTCCTCTCTTCAGGACACTGTAGTTAATGTATTACACAGAACCTTTGCACTTCTGAGTTCAACCCTAATTACCACATACACCGCTAATTAATGCCAAACTTGGCAGGTTCTTAAGAGCAAGAGAGAGGACAGACCTGCCTCCAGGCACAAACCTTGCTGCAGACAAAACATTTCTCCTTATATGCACTCTATTTAAGAATGAGAAAAAGCACCAACGCTAGAAAGGCTCCAAGCAGTGCATAAGAGCAACACCTTTACACAAAAAAATAAAGAGTTACCAAATTATGAAACAGGAACATAAAAGAAATTGCTGATGTGCCATCAAAATCTCGTACTTACAGTAAAGCACAATCAGATGACAATAGTTCACCTGCATCCTGCCCTTCATCTGTTTTTTCTCTTTCTTCTTTCCCGCCTGGAGTTCCCTCCTTCCTGTCTAGTCCGCAACCCGGAGAGCTGCCCAGACAATCAGTAACATTTATTTACTCAGACCAGCAAATTATCAAGCTAATTTTCAATATACTTTAACTTGGATTTCATTAAGTGATCTCAAACAGATGATACCATTATACTTACAGGGATATACTTAGGGTAATATTTTCAGCTGTGCGATGAATTATGTAGATATTGCTCACAGCGAGAACGGAAAGGTTTCTGCGTTCAAGTAATATACAATAAATAAAAATTTATCTCCTAGGGAGTCGCATGGGTTTCCGGTGCCTATCTCATGCATCTAAAGTAGCCTAGAGCAGAAGTTGGAGGACTCAGCAAAATATCACTGCAGTAAGAGAGAAGATATTGCAGAGGGGAGAGGGGGAAAATACATAAGTATTGTCATTACCTATGTAATGTCAGAAAAATCTGCTTATTCTCACAAGGTTCTGGCCTGAAAGCTTGCAGAGAGCATTACCAAGCATGGGGAAAGCCTCACATAGATTATTATTATTATTGTTATGATTGACAATTAATACTAAGGTACAAATTCTGTCCCAGCGCAGAGATGAAGCCAGAGCTGGAAAAATTCAATTGTAAGCAACTCAAAAAGAGAGTTTCATCACTTGGGATTAAACAAGTTTCAAGCATAGCACTATTTTTTGGTCTAGGCAGAGAGCCACTACTGGCTAAGTGTAACTGTCTTCAAATCAACTGTTTCATACAGCACCTAAATAACCCATATACTGACTAGTTTGGATGCACAGTGAACACAAACACACGCAAATAGCTGTGAAGATTCTATCTAGGGTAGAAATCCACACAAATTATGCAAATATTGCCTTGAAAAGTACAGGGAGGCTTCAGCATTGTAATTCCAGGTACCAGTGGCCTCTGCAGTGAGCTCTATTACACAAAAAGTCAGCCTAATCACAGTAATTCCAGCTCACAAATGTTGCCAAACCACATACGTGAAAGCACGAGCGTGGACGAGTGCTGAGGATGAGCCAATTCCACACCTACAAATTAAGAAATCATACTATGACTGACCACAAGGACAAAAACCTTTAAGAGAATGGGATGCTTGCTTTAGATTCTGAAAGCAGAATTGATTCAAGGTTAGGTATTCTAGCCTATTCCTCTTCTTCAGTGCTGCTTTAATAATTTAGGGCACACAGAGCTCCTAACCTTGAGGAATAAAATTGTGTCACAAATGGGACTGATTGTCTTGCAGCTAGAGGCAAAACACTAGGCAGAACCTTACGGCAGGGTGAGAAGTTGACTAGTGCCATCAACAGGAATTTTTTTGTTTGCCCAACAGGCAGGTCACAAAAAGAGCAGCTCCGCTCATCTCCCTGCCAGAGATCCAAAGCCTCAGGATGCTGCTCAAACCACGGCTTGTGACAAAAGGGAAGGATGCTCTGCAACAGATATGATAACGTTGTGCATGTTATTGACCACAAACGGGGAAAAAAAATAAGCACAATGCTATAATTATAAGCAAACACTCAGCACAAGGAAAGGAGCTGTTGGACTGAACAGTCTACAAGAGCACTTTACAGGAGGAGGACTTATCTTTCTCCAAAGATAAAACATAACTGTTCAAAATGCAATTAAAAACAATGCATTTCACAAATTCCCATGGTGTTAATGTGTTTCTTGTGCTCCTTTCCTATAGCATCCTTGCCAGCTCAAATGAGCATCCCGTCCCTGCAGATTCTCATAGCCCACTGTGTTCAGTGTAGCTAAATAAAGGAGTACTCCGTGGAACTGTTTATTTAAAATATCTCCTGAGTATTAAATGCCAAGAGGAAATATGGAAATGGTCACTCCTACACACAACAGAGTAGCTGATTCAAAATTGCGATGTATTTTTAATCAACACATGTGCAAATCTGAGTCATGATCTTTATCTTCAGATAAAATTATTCTTACGCAAGGATACAATTATTCTTGGACACCTCTATGCAACTCTGTGGTCAGAGAAATTCGTGGCTTTTTGGCTTCAAACTCAAGCTCTGTTTTGCACTGTCAGTTTCATGGTACTTGGCAATAAGTAAGACTCATAATCACCCCAACAAGCAATTACAAATGGAAGTTTCAATATGCACCACAATTTCTCCATCCAATCCCACTTTCTCGGAAGTGAGAAGTTCTAGCCATGACCCGTTTTAAGAATCAGAAAAAGTTCTACTGAAGCAAAAGCTTTTCAGGAGAAAACAAACAGACCCCTGCCTCAAAACAGCTAAGTCACTGCTAAAAAGTCAACCTGATATTTCTCAGTTTGCAAATAAGCCGTAACATTTCATCCAAACCAGCGCTGGAGCCAAAATGCCAATTTTTACATTCAATTCACTTAATACGTCCTCCCAGTGCAGCCTTGCCTTGCCTTGCCCAAAGACTTGACCTCTGGGGCCTCAATTCCTCTGTTCGGTGCATGACACTGTGGGCTGAGTGACAGCCCAAAACTGCTGCATCACATTTTTCCAGGCAGTTCAACAAGCACAAGAGGAGCTTCTTGGGACCTTGCAACAGGAAGGGAGCACTTTTCAATATCCTACTTCAGTTTAGAAGGGAGTATTTTAAGCTTGTTTCAGTACTAGCGATACATATAGCTTGTAAGGCAGCGTTTCCTTCCAAAAACAGGCTAGAGCTTGGTTTTCTTGAAGACTTTTGATGTCAGTCCAAAGACTTCTTCTCCTTTTATGTGCAATATCTCGAAATTTGTAAGGAATTATGCAGCACTGTATTAATGGAATTTACCAGATCTTCCCATGTAGTCGGTGGAATTCCCGTTGACACTATTTCTAGCTTAGAAACAAGTTTGTTGATAATGGGAAGGGCCTTGCAGCAAGCAGCTGTCTCCCTTGAGAGCTGTTTATGCAGCAGATGCTGTTATGCATCATAAATATGCCATGTTCTATCATGCCATGAAACAGTTCTCCACTCCCCCTCTCCCCTCTGCAAAAAGCCAGGAGGATTTCCCAAGTAACATGATAAATTAAAGCATTTTCATTCCAAAAAAGGAAGCACATTTTTTTTTCCCCCTCCGGGAAATCTCTGCACTTTTCAGTTCACTGTTATTTGAGGCAAAAATTATTTTTTTCCTGGGAGCCTCTCCTCACATTTTTCCCCCACAGGGTCACCTCCTCACAAAAGAGCCTTTCACACAGGTTCCCAATTAATAAAAATAGCTCAAGAAAGCCCTGCTGCACTGCACTAACTGTGTCCAATTCTGCCTGGAGCCAGAAAGCAGAAACGGGACGTGGTATGTCAAAGCACACAGAGCTTTGCCTGTACAAGGATTATAGTGTCCTTACACATGTAAGGCTTCCCACTGAGAACAATAATGATCATCCAGACTCGAGGCACACGCAACCTGGGAGACTTCAGCATTGTGCTTTCTTGACAGCTATGTGTATTGCTCCAGTCCTCCACTTTTCCTTTTTCCTTCCCTTTTTCCCCCAATAGCTCCAATTGTCAGAGTAGATTGCAACGCTCTGACTTCCGGAGGCACTTTGCAATGCAGAAGGTTCACTGTCACTCCAAGTCCAAATGCCCAAGGGAAACAACAAGGGTAAATGATGAGAGTTCAAAAAAAAATCCGGTTTTGTTAAGCAATGAGATTAAACCGCTTTCCTTTTACAATAATTTTTCACAACCAATCTCTTTGATTTCAAGATGTTACCTTGGAGTCCACTGTTCTGATTAAATTTCATAGCCTGCATTCTGATGGATAAATCCTCATTTGCTGTTCATCCTATAGAGTCCATGTGCAATTTGAAAAGAAAGCAGCAGCACAAGAAATGGCTCTGTAGCCAAAGAAAATTAAGGTTTAGCACAATTATCTCTAGTCGTTTTCTGATTTCAAACATTGGCAGGGCCAAGATATGAGGAAAAGGATTAGAGAAATGGTCCCAACAAAGCAAACCTCTGCAGAAAAACTATCTACATAGTTATTCTGAAAGTTATTCACTTGCTGTCAGGGTTTCATTACAACATAAGTGTTGATCAGCCACAAAGATACAGCCTTTCACAAGGATGCAAGACTTAACTGCTCGTAAAGATAGAGGCTAAGATTAGCCACTCTAAGTACATCCTGTGCTCCGTATGAGCTTCTGTTTTAAATATTTAAGTTTCAAAAACTCGAGGAAGCTCTTACCGAAACCTCAATTTTACTTCCAGGTAGAACTGGTGTATTATTTCCACCGCGAAGTGCTTCCTAGATCATGCTTTGTGTGGGAACCCTCTAAATTAATGAAGTCCTTTTAACTAAGGGTCTGCGCAGCCCATAAACAGCTGACAGGCACATGCAAGGAAGAGGGAATCCACAGAAAGAGAACAGAAGTTGGCATGGAATAAACAATAGTGGATCAGCAGATACCACCTATGACAGGTTCCAGCTGATAAGGAACAAACTCCTATGCCAAGGGAGTACCTCCTGCTAATTGGAACTTTATCTTTTATGAATAATCGACAGAACCGAAGAATTTACAAGGAATATGTCAGATTCTAGCTGAATGGTTCGTAAAACCATTCAGTTTTAGCTTCTTCTGAAACACCCAAATCTCAAATGGAAAAGCAAAACATTTACATTACTATATTTAGGGCAACATATTTTTCCTTAGCAACCCCACAAAACTGCAAGTTCCAGGCTCCTCTTTTAGGAAGGAACAATCATAAATGACATGAGATCATCCACATACACTCACTGCACAGCTTAAGGAAATACTTTTCGTAATGAAACAATGGAAAATTTGCCTATCCTGCTGGTTTTTCAGGGTAATGTGCTGATGCAGAGAGAACATGGGAGATTTTTCTCCAGCAATTGGCCTAGGAAATTGGAGGATTGGTTGGAATTGGTTCAGAATCTGGAGGAAAAGGACACTTTTTGCCAGCCACTGACCCTATGATCATTTCACTCGAGAACTGATCAGAAAGTTTCCCTACCAGCTGTGGATTTCCTTTTGATTCCTATTCCCAGCTCATGCATTTCAACTAACTCAAGTGAAATCCAGTTGCAAAGGTGCTCTCAGATCACTCCATATTCACATGCTGTACAGGGACAGGCACCTGGTTGAAGAGCACTTCAAGGTCCACAGCCCTTGCATGCATATGGAGCAATACACACTGCTTTGAGTTTCCATGTATACTGCTTTGAGTGTATTTGTAATAATTAGCTTTACATTTTTATCTGGAACTCGATTTCTCCTGCTCCATTTCTACAACCCCACGCCACTTAAAGTCTATGTAAGCTTCAGCAAAAAAGCAAATGGAGAAGCTAAGCAGGCACATATCTCATGGCTTATATGATAAAAGCAACTGAAGCTGTTACCATAGCATTATTCCAAACAAAAATTCTCTCAGAATGGCAATACATATCACAGAGTATTTCCTGCAGCTCTATACAGCTCCTTGGGCTACAACCTCAGAGTAAATTCTTTTATTCTCAGGTGGCTTCAAGACAGAAGGTGAGACTGTGCCACCCACTTTTATGAGTTACCAGTTTTTATAACTACTAGGGATGAAGGAAACAGCCTGCTAGCCTAGCAGGGCAAAGTTTGTTTGCCACAGGCTGGTACCGGCCCAAACAAAGCCGAGCGCGCAAGTCAGCCTGCCAAGTCATTGCTAGCCACGTTCCTATGATTTGCCAGGTATGCCTCTGTTCCCGATGGAAAATCATGATCCCAAGAGGATTCCTGGGATCCCAGGAACCCTTTAAGTACTGTTCAGGGAGGAGATCTATTTGTGGACTGTGGCACCCTTCTCACGCAGGCAAATTAAAAGCTCATAGCAAGTGCTCTAAAAGCAGCCCTGGAGATGCACTGAATTTAGGCCACCCCGCAGCATCTGCCACAACTCAACAGCTGGTTCACAAAGGAGCAAAGGCCGTCGACAAGCGGATTCTTTAAAAGTTATCCACCCCAATGACATTCAAGTTTCAATTACTGCACTAAGCAGTTTTAGAGATTTGACAGTTACCTCATTGCACAGCAGTCCCTTCCTCCTGCAGAGCCAACCTAAGTAATCCACTGAAATAAGCTTGTTCTCCACAGCTTTTCCTCTCCTACTTATCCGAGTTGTTCTATATCTCTTAATTCCTTAAAAGCTGCCAAAAATGCAGAAAAACAGAGTGGCCATGCTTCATATTTTACATGGGACATAAGTGATATCCCATCAACTAGCCATACCGAAAAAGAATCCCCTGTCACTTTCAAGCACTGCATATTTTCATCTTCATTTAAATGACATGCCATTTGGATGACCAAATGAGATATAAATAAGAAGAAAACCCTTTGCCAAAGCTTTAATAGAAAAAGAAAGAACAAGTCATTTTCCTTTCACCATTAGCTACTCAGGGATAAATCAATCCTTAAAGCTAGATCACACTAATTTGCCCTCAAAAAGCAAGTAGCAAAATATACTCAACAAACAAAACTACCCAAATCCAACCCCCCATCACCTAAAAGTACAGTGCAATAGACTATAACTGAGAACACTGATAAACAGCTAATTCGCATCAACCAAACCTAACAGCAAACCCCTAACCTCCCTACTGACCACGTTCAGAGGGAAAACATTTGTCTTAGAGAAACTACTCAACAAATCCTCTGCCTGGGGAAGATTTCTTCATCTCTGAGGTAGTGAGCACCTGCAAACAGGAAAATCATTTAAACTACACATTGTTGCCATGGGAAGGCCCTTTTATACAAGGGCAAACAAACGACTTGCGAGTCCAGGTCAGATTAACGCTACGAGGGTTTGGTTTCAAGACCGGATGTGGCCTCATCTCATCAAATGTCTAACCTTCCAGATCAAGTCTAAAACCAGCTTTAGGAAACAAATAAGCAACTTAACAGAAAAGCTGAACACAACAAAGCTTTTGACTTCATATGTTGAAAAACTTTTCTTTATCTCCAAGCCATTCAAAGTCCTCAGCTGTAGTCTTTGACAGTAAGTCTGGAACGAGGCTAGAAACTTTGTTTTGCCTTGTATTTTAGGAGATTTAGGCAACTTTTAAGTGAGAAAGGGACAATGACAGCTACGAAAAAAATACATTTTAGCCACTCTTCACCAGGGTGAGGTGAGTGAGAAGTCAGCAGGGCAGCAAATAAATGTATGAATGTGGGAAGGGAGGAAAGGAACAGGAGAAAAGGGAGTTTGGCTTGGGTGGAGAGACCTGTCTTCATAGTTAAATCACATCTTGAATTCTGGGCATATTTGAACTACAAATCCAAGCAAAATCTGTAAATGAAACAAGGAAAGGGTTTAGCTACTTCAAGCAGAATTCATATAAAAGAAGCCATGTGAGGCCAGCATACTGCAGAGGGAAGAAAACCCACGAGATGAGACTTTACTGCAGTGCAAGTGGATTTGGCTCCGAGAGCTTTATATATGCGAGAATATTCTCCGCGTTCACAGAAGTTCTGCCAAACAAGTATTTACATTTGAGTGCAGGCCACATCCCCATGTGAAGCAGTACAAGATGCATCTCTTCTTGTTCTAGGGCACTGCACACCCCTGCTTCTATCAAAATGAGTACGTCATCCATCCGGTGCTGAGAAAATTCACAAGATATCGGCAGAGATAATCAACACAAAACAGTCAAAGTCTGGAGGTATCTTTCATAAAGACAGATTTACCATATTAATTTGCATCTGCCTATAGGAGACATCTGAAGTCAGACAAATAAGTGCAGCCAAAGACGCAGGGAGTTTAATTCTCTTTAAGCTCCCTCAATACACTGGGCAGCCACTAGAACTTCAGCATCTTAATCATTCATTGGAAAGTTATCATCAGCAGTATACAAGGTCAAGAAAAGAAAGTTCACTTAATTAAAGCAGTCTTTCAGTTTCCATCTTAAGCAAAAACACCAAGATATTCTTCCAAATCTTACTTTCCTGGCAGTCAGTCCCTGTCAACATGTGAGTTTTATTGTGAGCCTTAACCTTTCAGTGTTTAATAATTTGTTCCAGAAGACAAGCAACAGTGCAGCAATGCAAGGTTGCCTGTGGCAGAAGGGCCTTGAGGTGGTTACAGGTGCCAAAAAGGGAAAACTATTACAACATCACTCAGCCAACAACTTTTTTTTTGCTTTTCTTCTTCTTTAAAAAAAAAAAAAAAAAGTTGATGCTACAGCAGTTTTGGACACAACAAGGAGAACACCTTTGAATAAATATTCAAATATCCACATGAATACAAATCAATACCCATACCAAACAAATGAAAGCTTCAGCTCACTGCATCTTCCTAAGATTTCTTTTATCCCCAGACACTTAGTCAGAAGAAAGAGGCTCTCTAACATTGACTTTCCAAGGCATTTTTCAAACAGGACTACGTGCACCAAAATCCTGCCACGCTCAGACCGTTCAGCATCAGTAACGTTGGTCCTTCTCTAGGAGAGAAATACAAATCCCCACTTTGCCTCTGATACCTATTAAAACTTGTCTACGGGTAAATTAGAAGAGTCTTGAAGCAAGAGGCTTGCCTTGCTTCATACGATTCATACGGAAATTTCCTCTTTGGAACATCAACTTCAACAACTTACTTTCCTCCTTTCCCTGAGGGCAAGCTGTTTAGCAGAAAAGGAGCAACAAGCTTTGTTTTAGGCACCAAAAATTATCGCAGAACGGAGGCTTTAATTAATAGACACTATCCCAATTTACAGCTGCTCTGATTACCCCTAGCTGTTAATCCAGCAAACACAACTAGAGCAAAAAACTCCACCTAATCCATTAAGCAGTTGGCTCCATCCCCATTCCACTCCTGTTGTTGTTACTGTTGGATCAACTAACCTAGCTGCCTCTTTCATCTCCAGTCTTCACATGTGGCATCCCAGCTAGGCACCAAATCTCCACAGCTCCCTCCCAAAGATGAAATGTATAAAACAGCAATTTAAAAACAAACGCAAGTACTATCCTAATTCCACCCAATAAATGATTCTCCTGTTCTCTGCTCCAAAACTGTAGCCATCCACCCTGTAACATTTCAAACCCTCTGGCCTAGCTTTGTGGTTTGCCAGCTCTCTCTCTCTCTAGGAAGTTTCTCTGTTAAATACTACCTTTAACAGTAATCAGGTCAATTGGGCCAGGCTTTTACAGCATTTTATATCCCTCTTAAAGGAGCTCACCCAGCATTTGCATCCCATTTCAAGAAAGTCCGTTTATGATCCCAGCAAGAAACCAGCCATCTTGAGAAGTCATTGAGTAGAATTCACTGTATTAAAATCAATACTGCAAAGATAATACCTAATATAATCACTACATTAATTATATCTATATCACACAACTTTTTTGTACCTATTCTCTAACATAGTCACTCACTCAGAAATCTGGCTCAAACCCACTACAGAGCAGGCTGAACTGCACATTGGCCATGCCTGGTCCATGCTAGTCTGACCCGTCCACCTCCAACCGGGTGAATTCAGTGGCTTTTCAGGAATTATTTCAGTGCTTCACTGCTCCTCCTGTTAGCAGGAAAGCCAGCGTCTTGCCCAGGAAGGCCATTACTTCCCATCCTGTCGGACGATTCCCTTTCTCTTTGCAACTACTCATTCTGAGGAGTTCCTGCTTCCTCTAATTTCTCCTTGGAGTTTTATATTTTCCTCAGTCTCTGACATTCTCAGGTCTCCACTCTCTCCGCCTGCTCCTCATGGTTTCTCAAGCGCACCAGAAAGGGTAACTCATGTTTTCTCTGTGGAGACAAATGGGCTTATTATAGATATATTCCAAAGCAAAAGTTATGACACTAGGTACCAAAACGCTCTCAGGAAGCTTTCACTTGCCCACTGCATCCACTGAGCCCTCACCATGAGGCAACTAATGAGTGTTAACTACGTAGCAACCATAGTTATCATCTCTCAGATCACAACATCGCCACAAACAACGCAGGGTGATTACAAACTATTTGAACTGACTCACGGACAAAGTTTGAAAGTCCCTGAAACCAACAGCACAGATTGCTAGCTGCCAGCTTGCCAAAAATCAATTCAACCCACCCAAAAGAGACAGCTCGGGCGGGATGGCTTCAGGGCTCTGAGTGTGCCTATGTTTCAGCAATGTCTTTTCAGCTTGGAAGAGCAGCCCAGATGAACAGAAGACACTTGAAATATTTTTCCACAGCTGTTTTTAATCTTTCAGTTCTTGTATGCTTGCTTCTACATAGCCTGATTAGCAGGATCGGATTGAATCTCTTGTTAAATTAATCCCAAAGGTCAACTTAAATTTAGATAAATAATTTATTGCTTTCAAGGCCAGGCTGGTTAAAAAGATAACACAATGATAATTATGAAAGCTGAAACAAGGTGAAAAAGCTGTTGCATACTAGAATACCTGAGCAGGATTCAGGTACCACTGGCTGCGTTATTGGGCTGGTATTTACTAAGCTTTAATTCAATGCTGCATTTGAGTGACCACTGGACAAATATTGGACTGATACATCAAGACACTCGATATTGGCACAAACTCCTTGGTTGCAGAAACACTTTAATTGATACAGATAGAGAAACCACCCACGCTCTGAAGGCACAAAACACATACAAGTGCTTAGCTGCTCTTTCAACAGGACATAGGGATCCACTGCTACGTACGCTTTCCCAGATGAGCTCAGATGCCTGCTTCATGACCAAATCAAAACACGATTTTTGTGGTTTTATGTAGCTTCACAGTTAGTTGCTTCAGTAAAACAAGTAAGCGACAGGTCCACAGCTTCAACTATGGACTCTTTTAAAAATATATATAGCTTATATATAACAGATATAGATATATAAGGGATTGTAGCAAGCAGAATATTGCAAGGTTAGTCACCGCTACTTTAGCTTACAAAGAAAAACCTAGCTGTATATTTAGCGGATTTTCTAAGCTCTAAATTTCAACGTTTTAGAGGATTCCCTGCCAAAGGGGCCCAGCTAAGCCACGCTTAGCTGCACCGGAGCCGATGAACACGCTACTTCTCCACCAAAAAAAAAAAGGGGGGGGGGGGGAAAAAGGTAAAA